>LOEQ01004758.1:25842-42426 GCA_001685075.1 Bramus lutescens | reverse complement strand
CACACACACACACACACACACACACACACACTGCCTGTACTAGGAGCAGGCGTGCAGTAAATGGTAGTTATTTTTATATTATCACTATCACATTACTTTCACCTACTATTTTTAGACTCTGGAAGGAGAATGGCATGAAAAGGTATTCTTACTCAGTCTTTAAGAATAGCTAAGGAAAATAGGACATTGCTCAGTAAGCAAGAACATTTGTGTCTCCTGCCTACACTTGCAATAATATGAAGAGTCATCAAGAATAAGTTTCTTTTATGGGACTCTCCATATTTTCTCTCCTTAAGTCAATGACTTCTTGTTTTCTCCACTGATTTTAAAGAGCCCAACAGAAAGATAAAACTGTTGAGGTGTGTGAGCACCAGTCTTAAAGTCCTAAGTAAGGGAGAGCTTTCTTACCCACAGGTTTAGTGTGCCTTTCTTAGAAGAGAGCAAAGCAAACTTTCCTGGGTTAACTGCTCATTTGGCTGCAGATGACCTGTAAGCAAGATTTTTTACTGACTCTGATAAAAGTATGTATTACTATTTCATCATTTCAATTTAGAGTAAATATATTCTTCCAGTGACTTAAAAACTCTAAATGTGCGAAGTACAGAATCAGGAAGGATGAGAGGAAGTTGGAATCAGATGATGCAGGAAGCATCACCTAATGTTTTATCAGCTTTTCTTAAGCTGCGTACTTCTGGTTTGTTTATTATTTCAATGATTTAATGACAGAAAAATGTTCATGCCCATGGCAATGTTGATCCTTAAAAATAATTCAGTATTTTAAAGTACAGAGGCTTTTTGTAATCATGCACTATGGCCTTGAAATAACCTTTTATCTTTCCAATATTAGGTATTTAAACAAAAACAATGTGTTCTTTTGCACAGGTTTAGTGCTTTGTGAAATGCTTTTATTTGCCTCAGATCACATTATCTTCCACAAAGCACTAATTGACGGAGAGTTTGTGTTCATTTCGCTTTCTATTTTAAATCTGTAAAATTTGAAGCTTTAGTAGTTAGCCGAAGCCCACAAAGTATGAAAGGAGGCAGTCTGGGAGAATTCGTGCGGCATCTTTTGCCATGTCGAATTTCAAGTATGGTTTTTGCTGTTGCCACTTATTTGTTTTAAGTTCTTCAACTTGAATGTCATCATCTGGCTAAGAAAGGTTTGGTTTTAGTTTGTGTGGGGAAAATCGTCATTTTCATTTGACAGAAGAAAAGTTGATTAACTTTTCTACTAGATTTGGCTCCTACAAGATACTCGTTTGCCTCACTATCATTTAATAAGTAGAAACAGCTTTGGAATTAGTAACAGCTCATAAATGAAGTAGGCCTCTGTCATGGAAGCATCTCAAGTAAATTATCCGTGGGCAAAGATTTGTTTGGGACCACTCTTTCAGCAATAGTCAGTTGACCTTTGGGACAATTGAGGCAGAGCACCATGGTGAAGAAATGCTCTTCCGTAGCATTCAGGAAGCAAAAAGAGAGGACAGGAAGGAGTCATGGGTCCCAAATTTTGTTAGGTATAAACCCCCATGGCATGACACCCTCCCATTGTTCTCCTCCTCCTACCTCCTGAAGGTTTTACCATCTTCCCAAAGGCTACAGCTGGTGACCAAGTACATAACACACAGGCCTTTGTGGTAGTCCAGATCTAAACTATAGAAGCTAGCTTATACAGTACACTTCATCTACTTTTCACAAGCTAAAATCTCCAAGTTATACGTGGTGGAGGCATATGACTACATAATAACACCAGCACACTCTTATATGTGTTTTAGAGTGGCTGTGAATGAGGAAGACCCATGAATGTTTTTGTATCCTAAATTATTATAAAACGTACTAAGGTGGTGAAAGGAAAACATTCTGAATACTCATTACTTCTTTATCTTTTCTTCTTTTTCTCTCTGGTTGAGTACTACAGATAACAACTAGATAATAGGATGCTATGCTGAATTATCCCATTTGGGCATAAATGCTTATAGGTGATGCTGGATTGAAAATATAAGAGCTGGTATTATTTCATGATTCAATTTCTATATAATTCCCCCAGTATACTTTGTCCCACCTCACCATCTTTTCCAGTATCATATCTTCCTCTTTCTTTTTTTACTATTTAATTTCCATTTATCTAGCCAGAAAACACCACTAGCACTTCTCTGAAATAAAATCTACTTACTTATCTCCTAGACCAAAGATTCTGAGGAGTTGACAGACTACCTGGAGCACACTGCGCTTTTCTCAGCTCAACCTCCGGCACTTGGTTCAGCTCTATTACTCTCGAGTTTTAAGTGGAAAGTGCTACTCCACTGGTAAACACACGAAGATGTGACCGTGGTTAGACTTAGCATTTGATAAGTGAAATTTCAAATGTTGAAACAGGAGGATTCTCTGTAGAAATAACCACCAAAGGCAAAGGTTCAGGAAATGTCACCCAAATTGGTGATAAAAATGATGTCATATATGAAAATGGTTAAAATCCCACATGAAGCCATGAAAAACAAACATTAGCAGATATAGAACTGGTCTCTTTGACGAACAGCCCGTTTTCAGAGTCCTGTATTTCAAAAACATGTCCTTGGACTAACTGTCCAACTACTTTGAGCCATTGATTTCTCTCTGTCTTCATTTTTGTTCCTTAGGATCTGTCTCATTGACATTGTCTTCTACCTGTATTTCCAGTGCGGATGTGTTGAATGTGGTATGAAAATAACTCTAATTCAGTGACCTACCTTTTTTAAAGAGCTGCTCTCAGATAGCTGCTCTTGAGAGACTGCAAACCTCATTTGCATCAGCACCTCTCAACATCACCAGGCTCTAGATTTACTTCATGCAGTGACAAGATAACTTGTGGAGTTCTTGGCAAGGAGGGGATGTATTTTACACTCAAAAAGATAAAGATCTATACAGCCAAAGCCAGGCTTCGAATATATTTTCATAATAATGTTTCCCAACAAAAATGAAACCTCTTATTTTCTAGGCACCTATTTTTTTCTCTCGTTTCAATCTGAGATTGGTTGTATTTCTGGCCAGTGGCATATCAGCGAACATCATGACTACAGGTGCCTACTAAATGCTCATCCCTTGTGCTCTTGTAATGATTCTTTCAAATAACATGACACAGAGGAGGATAGCTCTGGTCTGGTCATCCTGCCATCTTGAGCTGTCCCCAGGTACCTGGTGAATGAATGCAGCCATGTGAGACTCATCAAATCAAGTATTAAACAGTAAACCCACAGGATCGGAAATAACAAAGTATTATGGCTTAAGTAACTACATTTCAGAATGCTTATTTAATCAATATTGCATAAATTAAATAATAATCTATAGGCCATTTGAAAAATTCACTCAAAAATGCACTTACAGAAGAGAGACCAGCTTCCCAGTCAGGAATGACACCTTTCTTTAATATATGCCTTAATTAAGAGATGTAACAGACCTGTATTTATGCATGAAGTTTTGTAATGGTTCAAGCTCTTAAGGGCAATGTCAATTTTAAAGATTTCAGCAATCTTTGCCTCTGGTTATTAGTAACTCTACTTTAAGAAATGTGAGTTACTACAAAAAATAATAAAAGGAGAGAGATGAAAAAAACCAACAACATCCTAAAATGGTCTATTATCTTGGCCCTCCATTTGTCCCTGCCAACAGTTTTTAATATCTGTCACCATCAAGGCTGATTATATTCATAATGTTTCTATGTACTTATGAAAAGTTTCTTTTTAATACAATATAGGATCACATTTGGGGAACAAAAATATTTTGGGAGCAAATCAATAGCAAGATGCACACTCAAGGGAAATTGAGGGTGAAGAAACAGGATCACTTTATAACTATTTGAAATATTTCCCAGGTTAACTTTCTGAACTCTTCCAATACAAGCAAAAAATACAAGTCAAATTATATAACATAGCCTTCTAGAATTTCATGCCTGGGTTGGTATCAAACATAGAGATAATATGATTCTTGGGACAAATGAAAATGCAATTTTATTAACTCAAATTTTATTAACTCACCTTTTCATATTTTAAAACAATGTGCAGGTACCTGAAGTGAATTTCACACACATACTATTGCCCTAGTCAGCAGAAAGACAAGAAGCTACCTTCATTAAAAACCACATCCACTGTCTCTGTCTTAGGAGAAATTACCCTTTAAAATAATGAGAGTGAGAGAAGCATTTGGTATCAGCTCTGGCCTATACAGAGCTTGGAAGTCACTGCAAACCTTTGGCCCCCTTTCTCATATATACACAAGGAGAAATTAAAAATTAATTATCTTTTAGTACCTAAAATTCTGTTTCTCCCAGAATTTGGGTGAGTGGGTGCATCCAGAGTCCAGGTGTGGCTTGCCTACCTTTAGCAGAAACTTATGGAAGGAACACATCAGAGGCAGTTTGAGTGAATAATACAGGATATGTCTGGATGCCCATGAGAATGAGATGCTGATGAAATCTGCACCTCCAGCAGTGTCCTCAAGAATCCTTTCAAATTCTTATGATAGAAACCCAGGGAAGTCCTATCATAGAATGCTATCTAACTCCAGATCAGGGAAAGCCTAGAAGAGTATCATAACGAGAGGCTTGTAGACTAGGTGTCTTCTCCCTGCTTTATTCTTCTATCATACTAAATATCCTGAACACAGGCTCCCCTCCCTTCCTCCTCTTTTCCCAGTCTTCTATCTCCCATCTCCTCAAAATTCTACTAATCATCCAAAGTTTCCCTTAAGAAAAGAGTAGGGTTCCCAGTAGGTGTCTCAAAAAATCGAGTATATTTCTTATAGTTCTTCAGATTGGATGTCCGAGGACAAGGGCCAGTGTGGGTGGGCTGTATCAAGGGCTCTCTTCCTTAGTTGAAGTTGGCTACTGTTTCCTATGTCAGGGAGAATGAGACAGGAAGGGAGACTAGAGAGTGGGAGAAGGAGAGAGAGGAGGAGAAGGAAAGGGAGGGAAGGAGGAGAGAAGAGAGGGAAAAAGGAAAGAGGCGAGGGAGAGGAGATATAGGGAGTGGAGAGGAAGAGGAAAGATAGGGAGGGGAAGGAGGGAGGATAGGGAGAGAAAAGATAGGGAATAGAGAGGAGAGTGAGAGGAGAGATAGGGAGGAGGGAGGAGAAAGGAGAGAGGAGAGATATGGAGGAGAGAGAAGAGGGAGAGAAGAGATAGGTAGGAGGGAGGAGATATGACTCTCATATCTTTTCTTGTAATGATACTGATCTCACCAACAAGGCCTCATTCTAATGACATCATAGAGCCTTATTTAACACTTCCTAGATGCTCACTGCCTCCAAGTAGCATCACATTAGAGATTAAACACATGGCTTTTACAATGCCAATAAGGAAAAGAAACCAACAACCCAACAACCAGAAAATAGATTGAGATGTTATTATATTTTTTTTAAAAAATCACTTTAAATGAGATTTGTCTAAACATACCAAATAAAAGCATCTTGTTCAAGATATAGTACCTCTGCAAGTCACTTGACAATGTAATGCAAATTTGTAGCCCTTGAAAGTTATTATTGCCAACCATTTAAGATAATAAGAAAATACAAGTTAGCAATTAGTCACCTATTATAATTGAACTTGCAGTCACATTAGATATATTTTCAAGGTCAAATAGATATATTTTAGAAAGACAGGTGGTTTTTAAACACTTCATAGATCTAGAGAATATGGCATTAAAGATGTTTTAATAGCACAGGTTATTTTCTCTTTTAAATTGACAAAGAGACATGTCTATTCCTGGCAGCACCAATCTACTTTGGAGAAGATGATGGGCATCAAAAAATTCCACATAGTTTACTTTTTTGTGGCAAAGGTTAGTCACTGGATAAGAGAAAGTGCTCTTGTCTTGACTACTGACAGTATGCTGTACAAATTGGACAAGCAGGATACAAAAGAAAGGACTTCTAAACTTTGCCAAGACAAGGTAGGACAGCCCTTCAGAATATCCTGCTTCACAGAAAAGTCTGTCAAATATACTAGGCCTATAGGCCAAAGATGAATGCCAAACATTGCAGAGGAACTTTGGGTGGTTTTCCAGGTAGCCAGCTGTTTCTGTCATCTCTCAAATTCTTTTGGAAATTTCTTGCTTGCACTTCCTGCTTACTCAATTAATATCATTTCTTTATCAGGTCTCTGATGAGTTGAAGACTTTACAGTTATAGTTTTCCTTGTTACCAGGTTCAGAAAAGAAATTCACTAAAGAAATGTAAAATGTATAAGGTTGAGAGACATAAAAAGATAGTTTTAGTAATGCAAGTTAGAATAGAAAGTGAATTAGGTGCAACTTTAGGACTTACCAAGATAGAATGGATTTGGAGTATTTTCTTTGAATATCTTCATTGTTAATGGACTAGACATTGTTGATGTATTCATTGCCTGTACATATTATATATAGTTATTGTACTTAATGTATATACTTTTTTCTTATATTAGTTATGATCTTCCTTAACTTTTAGACAAAGGGGGAAATATGGAGTTATCTTGTTTGTACAAATAAAACTTGCCTGAAGATCAGAGGGCAGAGCTAGCCACTAGCTAACCATAGAGATCTGGAGGTCTGTACAGACAGACAGGAAATGGCTGGGTGGAGAGAAGAAGTGATAAGGTGCAAGGAAACAGGAACTCAGTCTCTTTATGGCTAGGAAGTTGAGTGGTAAGGTGGCTGGCTGGTGGTTTTGTTCCTCTGTCTCTCTGATATTCAGCATTTTCCCCAATATCTGACTCTGGGCATTTATTATTAAGACCTATTAGAACTTGTGCTATACCCACTAGCTTGGGTCAGCTGTTTCTGTAGTTTTGAAAATCAGATCTTGAATCCCCCCTCCTTGTTCATATATCCCTCCTCCCCCTCTTCAACTGAACTCCAGGAGATCAGCCCAGTACTTGGCTGCAGGTTATTGCATCTGATTTCATCAGTTATTAGACATAGGTTCCTGCAACCAGGCAGCAGAACCCTCTTCCATCAACCATCCCCCACTGCACCAGGGACCACTGGCCCCACTGGTTTGGTTCTGGAAGGACAAGTTCTTAATAAACTTTTTATTTATTTCAGATGTTACTCATTTACAGCACTGCTGTAGCTTTCAGATGTAAGGCTCAAAGAAAGACCTCTGACATTTATTTTTCAGTGTCCCAGTGATCTAAATTCTATTGTATAAGGCAGTTCCTTTTCTTCCTGTCATGCAAATTCAGTGATTCACATTCTTAATGCTTGGGAATTTGGTCATATGCCACCTACTTATGTCAGTAAAACAGGGAGCTAGAGCACACTGTGTAAGACATCTTAGCTTCCTACAATGGTTTTAAAATTTTGTCTATAATGATTTTAAAATTTATATTACATTGTTCATTTATTTGCTTGTATAAACATGTCTGTCTCTGTGTGCGGGTGTGCCTATACCATGGTCAGGGTACAACATGTAGTACAATAGTTGATTCTTTCCTTCCACCATGTGGGTCCCTGGTATCCATCTCAAGTCATCAGGCATGGTAGCAGTGACCCACCATACCCTCTATTTTTTTTTCTTTTTGTCTTTTGAGATAGCTCTGGCTGCCTTGGAACTTGCTTTGTAGACCAGGCTGGCCTTGAACTCACAGTGATCCACCTGTCCACCTGCCTCTACATCTTGAGTGCTGGGATTAAAGGCGTGCTCCACCACCACCAGGCTTATCATTACGTTTTGAAACGTTTCAGTGCCCCAGTGCATGAGGCCATGTTGCCTGGCAGAACAGTAAGTGATATATGCCATGGCCTAGGTCTCACAAAGCAAAGCCTAGATAGAAGTGAGCAGGAACACAGTGTAGAAAGGAGATAAAGGGATGAATAATTGTACATATTTCCTTACAGGTGTAAGCACTTTTCTGAGGCCACTTCTAAAACTGAATTGATGGTTTAGGTGTGGTGCGATGATATTTATTAATAGATCCTGTAACTGTAAGTTTAATCACTGTTACATCTCCTCAGTTAAGAAATATAAAAAGAATTCAAACATACATAGTTACCAATCTCCAGGAAAAGACAGAGTATAGAACATCCTGATGATGAAAAATGACATCATTTCAATAAAACTTTTGAAGCATTTTGACATTTTAAAGCTAAGAATTCATAAAAGGTCAAAGGATCAAAAATTAATTCTAAATAAAGGTTGGCTTATGCATCTTAAGGCAGGCCAGCTTTATGTAACATTATTGTGGCCACTCAAGGCTGCTAGTGCTGTGGGATTGGTCTTTCCAGAGGAACAACCTTTGTGTTTACTCCGAAACGTTCATAATGTGCTGCTGTCTCCTCCTGGTTTTCCAATTCCTGAGTCTTTGAACTGCCCTAGGACTCTCCAAAGCAATACCTCATTGACGTTTTTCTGTTTCTTTGCCTCTTCTGCTTTTTATTCCTTTATGTCTAATGTAAATGTGTTTACAACATTAAAAATGGATCAAGAGAAATTGACATTTTCAATCAAGAGGAAGGATTTGCTTTCTGGCCTAAACAATAAAAGTACAACATAAATAACACAGTCATGTTCAAGATCTTGGACATCTGGGGACGAGGTACATTGCTCCTGGAAAGCAAGAAAAAGAGGCAGGTGAGCCACATGTCTGCATTTTGACAGACACTGAAGACGGATTCCAGGTCAGTGAGTCACATGTCTGCACCGTGTCCATCCCCAGGGAAAAGCTGTGAATGAAGCTGTCTTCATGGTGGTGGGCTCTGCTGCCCAGGGTGACCCTTAGTGTCAGAGCTTGAGCCACAGGCCCAGAGTGTAAAATTACTAAGGTTGCTGGACAGAATGCTGCATGGGAGAATCCTGTGCACTGAAGGAGCTCTGCAGACATTCAAGGCACCCTTTCGGTATTCAGAGGAGTCTTGGCTACTGTATTCAAGCAAGCAACCACCCAAGAGAAGAGCATATAGTAAGGCTGGAGAAAACCAGTGCCTAGCAATCACAAGGCCATGGATAGTGCCAGTTTCAACCTGTCAGACTGCAAAATTGCATAATTAGTAGGTACATGGGGGTCTTCTATTGTAGTGAATAATTCAGTTTAGACTGAGTACTGCTCCCTTTCCTCCTATATATCTTAAAAGCAACAACTGAAACAAGTTATCACTGTAACATATGCCTTTCTTAGAACAGAAGCCAAGAAAGTTTATAATAATCCAATACTGCTCACAGGGGCAAGACAGGACCTGGCATCTGTAATAGTCACTGATGTACATAATTTTATGGAAAGGCTATATTTCCAGCACTGAAAGGTCAATAGTTGTATATGCTATGTCAAAATTATATTATATTATTATATAAATTTGACAGTGAAAAGCAATATATAGATCAGTTATAGATTTGTTATTAACATTATTAAATACTCTGGAGGAGGCAGTTTTGCATAAGAATTTATAAGACTGGTTTCATGTTTCAAACCACCTGAGTTTTACCCCAGGTGTCAGGACTGGATGAACTGCCATGAATACAAATATTCCTCTTGCCTCTCCTCTAGTGGCCCCCTCACTTCCTTCCTCTTTCCTGCACTGCATCACATGGACTTAGCATGGCATGGCAGGGACTAATTTAGCTTTCCAGCAAACATTAGGTCACCCAGTCTCTATTTCTGGCTCCTTTTGTAAGCTGCTGCAGTTCTGGCTTCTGTGAGTCAAGGGGTTTGGGCTAGTTCATTGAGTGTTTGCTTCTCTTAAAATACATGGGGTGTAATATCAGCATGTTTTCTTCTGTCTTATTTTCGTTTTTTTTTTAAATTCTGAACTAGCAATATCTGTTCCTCTGCCCTCTGAAACAATCCATAAATAATGGTCATTTGTCCTCTCACATAATCTTGTTTTTTCAGAAAGCATGGCTGATAGCATTTATTTAACTTGGGGATGAATCAAACTCTTCAAATTGTTTAAAAAATTAGAATCCAGATGAAATTCACTTGAATATATCTGTGTATTTTAAGTTGCAGATAGACTGTGTACTCTTTCAGCAGTGAAATAGTTTTATAAAATTTAACGAAGTGCTTCCCTATACTATATTTGAATAAAACATAATTCTGGCAGTCCATCCTCTCTCTCTCTCCTTTCTGTTTATCTATTATTATATCTTTATGGTTACTTAATACATTTCCTTTCAGTGGTGAAAATTTTATAATTAAATGCCTTCCTATCTTATACTTGAATAATTTCCCTAACCCTACCCATCCATCCATCTATCCATCCATCCATCCATCATCTTTTTATCCATCAGTCTACTTATATACTTGCAGGTTTCCATATCCCTAGCTCTTGCATCTTCAGATTCACCCAATCTCAAATGAAAAATATTTTTGAAAATTATACTGTACAATATTTTTCTTACAAACAAATAAATATCCTAATAGTTTGCACTACATTTACATTAAGCTGAATATTAAAAGTAATCTAGAGATGATTTAAAGGAGTCAGGGAAATTTGCACAGGTTATTCACCTTCTTATAAATAGGAGAATATACCTGAGAGTATTGAGAACAATTCCCTGACCTCCGGGCACAAATATCAACAAATCTGAAAGATTTATGGCATGAGAGGGACCTTGGTGGGTTCCATGGTGGGTGTGGGAAACAGAACATGCCATGCAGCGAGAACTTGGGTATAAAGAGATTGTTTAGAGGGAATTAGGAAGGTGTAAGGGGGGGAGAGGGAAAAAGAAAAGAGAGAGAGAGTGAAAGAGAGAGAGAGAAGGAGGGAGAGGGGCAGAGGGAGAGGAAAAGGGAGAGAGGGAGGAGGAGGAGAGAGGGAGGAGGAGGAGAGAGGAGTGGGGAGAGACAGGGCAGAGAGAGACAAAAGGGTAGAGAGCCTAGATCAATTTGCTTGGGCAGAGGGAGAGACTGGGAGTGGGTGGAGCTTGTCTCTTAAAGGGACAGGGTACTGACAGGGAAGGCCAGTATAATCATAAGACTACATGTGTGCATTCTGTAACAGCAGTGATAACTCTTGTTTCCTTTCATCATGCTCTTCGGCTGTCAAGTTCCTCCACTATTTTTAGCTTTACCTCTTTCAGTTTTATTTTGAACTTTCATTTAAATGTAAATAGGATATGTAAATAAAACATGATCTTCTTTATATGAAGTATTACTAATGTTGTGTTCACAGACTGAAGGTAGCCCAATATCGCAAATGTATGTTGTATGTTCTATGTTCTATGTTGAGTGAAATACAGCCACTTCGAAATGTACACAGACACACATTATATCTGGGGTTAATTACTTATTTTATCCAAAAGATAGATCATTCATTTGTTAGCTACATACTAGGGGTGACAATGAAAACATATTGTCTGGAGCCACCTTTTTTGGGTGACTTCTGCTACGATCCTAGGCATGGTGGGTTCGTATGTGTAAGGATAGGGGCATGAGTATCAGAAATATTAGATAGGAGAAACAAAAACACAGAGACATAAGATATTATCAGGAGGACAATTCAGTGAATACAGAATGCTGACTTCATCTGAGTTGTGAGTTTGCCCATGTTTAATCTCCCATACAGTTTTATACCTCAATATAAAAAGGGGGAAGGAGGCAAAAGTTTGCTTTAACATGATGCAAAGTACAACCAGAATGGTTACTTGCCCCATACTTGAGACATGAAGTCATTATTTCTTGAGGAAAGCACTCTGTTGTTTAGGCAGTGGACCCACCCTAGACCAAGTATCCTAAAGGCAGCTACACCCTAAGCCAAACCTCCAATTTCAAAAGAAGGAGCAGAGGTATGCTTGAATTCTCTGACCTTTGGTCAGGGTGGAGTGGATCTACCTCCAAGGGCCATCTTAATGTCCCAGACACCAAGTAACCACACCCTAGTTCAGGGTATGTAGCCACACTTGTTGTCAAATAGCTTTGAGCAAGCTCAAACTCTCTGATCTTCAGACAAGGTGGGACAGGGTCACATTTTGGGGCCTTCACATGCAAAAAAAATATTGAGGACAAGTGTAGGAGACAAAAGTGTTACCTAAATAGACCATGTAACCAAACAGAAAGAGCTGTGTACCTCAACATTGCTATTGAGTTCTAGAAAGTGAAAAAGAAATGTCTCAAAAACAAAACAAACAAAGAAACAATTTTACTGTTTGAATGGCAGCCTAAGCAGAAGTGGCAAATTAAAAGAGTGAATCATCAAATATTAAAAGTTGTACCAAATCCTTAGGTAATATCAAACCTTTCTAAAGATACTTGTTGAGAGTCTGTGGGTTGCACTTTGGGCTACTGATAATTTACTTTCTAAATAGGAATGATTTCAGAGTAAATGGAAGATTACTGATTATTCTAGATAACAAGTGTAAACTTCAACTCTCTTGGAAAACTGGGAATATGGTATTGAATGTCAAATAACAGATTTTTTTTGGTTGCTTTTTTAGGTAGAGTTTCATTATGCAGTGGTGCCTGGCCTGAACTTTTCTGTGTAAGCCCAGTGGCTTCAAAGTAAAATGGTATATCTGGGGATTTATCTATGCTTGGAAGCTGACAAGTCAGACTGTTAAATAATATATATGTATCCATAAATACAAGGATGCATATGTTTATATGTCCATTTGTATGCACAAATACACAAACTCATGCTAGCAGAAATACACAATTTCTGGGTGGACCAAGAAAGGAGTCTCTTATTTTATCACAAAATATTTCAAGTCAGCTTCCCATGCCAAGACTTCCCATATGGAAATTCTGTAAGAGCCGAGCATAGTTGCACAGGAAGCATAAGAAAAGGAACACCAGACTGGAAAGCTCAGAACTTGCAAAGGGTAGCTGATATGTTTGTCGACCCTCTTTTCTGGGTGTGTTTCAGAATATGAGGAATATGGTCAAGATACATTGTATACATGCATAAAATTTTCAAAGAATAAAAAAATGAAAGATGGGCTTGGCAATACGATTAAATGGAGATAGGTATATCTTGTTGTGAAGTATATACAAAGCCTGTCTGGGAGAAGAGGGACAGGTGGCTGCTTTACCACTCTCTCTACTCTGGATATAAATGAGTGGCTCTGGGGAGATATATGTGTCTTTCTCTCTGGAAGTTTCTATCATTAGTGTTATTTGATGATATTTTAACCTAGATGCCAGCGCTCTTTGCTATAAAGAACTTACAGTATTCAGAATCTATACTCTATTGCTCCCTAGTTGATTGACAATGGAGTGTAGGACTAACTTGTCAGAACTAGGGAAAGTTAAGGTCAAGTTCAGAGTTTTCAGTGTGAGCTAATAGTCTCCTAAATGTCTAAATGCCACTGAGGCCAAGTACATATGCTTGTGTTTGATTTGCACACAAAATGAAACCAGATGGGTTCTACACAAATTTCTTGCGTAAGAAATGGAAGCATTGTGTCTGCTTTGTCATGGCCTATGAAAATCTGCTTGAACTAGAATAAAGAGAAATAGTTTACCATGTGCCCACTGGGTGTCTGTCTTCATTTCTGCCCCCATTGCTGTGATAAGGTGTTTTGACCAATGCAATTTAAAGGAGAAAGGGTTGATTCTGGCTCACTGTTGAAAAACTTATTCGGCTCTAACAGTCTATTCTTTCAGAAACACTGTTGTGTTAGTGAACTCTGGATTAAAAAAGCAAACCTATTAAGTCCTTGATATTTTGCAAAATCCTTTGATCCTCTGTAGTTGTAGGCACTAAGCCTCCATTTTCATGGCTTTAAAAATGGGAATGTTGGCTCTCATTTGAGAAGTGTAATGAGACTCAAATGAATCTGTAGAACTGAGTTTTGAGGGGCTGGAATAGGTCGACTAGTCGGTCAAGAGCACTTGTTGCTCTTCTTGAGGACTGGAGTTCATTTCCCAGGACTCAAAGGGTAGCTCACAATCACCTGTAATTCAGATCCAGGGTATTTGATGCCATTTTCTAACCCCTGTTGGTACCTACATACAGATGGCATACACTCACATGAATACACAGATGCATATAAGTAAAATACATTTTTTCAAGTTTTGAATTGAAAGGGTAGGGGTTGACATTCAGAACACTATAAGTCTAGATAATGCTACATTGTATATTCAATGCTATCTGAATGCATCTCTAAAATCTTTCAGCATTGCATTTTAATTAGCTATATTAATTACTCTATGGGGTATATACTATTATCATTCCTTCTTTTAGATGGAATTTTAATTCACCGTAGGGTTAAATGAAGCAAAATTGCTAATAACATTTATCTGTCTTTAAGACTCTAATACATTTCTGTGCTAACAAACAGTATCAAAACATGAATTCCTCCAGTGGGTACAAAACCCAGCTCTTCATACTGTTTTGAAGAGCTAATAATAACCTTAAAGAAAACCTCTTGTGCACAGTTGATCTGGCCAAAGCTTCACCACTTGCTGGTTTAACAAGATCGCTTTCATGTACTCACGTCTGCTTTCCCATCTAGGTTAAAGGAGCTCTCTATTCACACCAAAGAGCCTGTGGGTATTGGTGAACTCTGCTAGGTATATTCCTGGATACAAGAGGTGCTAGGCAAACAAATTTAATCCTTTGATCTTTTGTAAAGAAAATGCCCTTGTAATTGTCAACTCTTTAAAGAAATTTAGTTCCTTTCTAATAGGAGGGATCATAGGCCAAAGCAAACGCTGATGATTTCCCCTGTTAATACCTTGATGTATGTGTATAGATGCGATGTAAAAAAACCACTGAAAAGATGCTATTGCCCAGAACTAGTTCTATTATATTTATATAGCTCCTATAACTGAAAGATTAGATGGGCAATTATTTTGTTCATCTCATTTTCACTTAGATTTTTAAAAACTAGATGAAAGAGACATTAATAACCAGATATTTTTAAATAAAGAATCTAAAGAGTCCTTATTTCCTACAAATATGTGGTCCTAAGATGGGAAGACATATGGCCACATTAACTCACTATTGTTTTAGTCTTAGTGTCTAATGGCTGCCACAGATTTCCTGGTTTAGGCAGTTTTAAGCCCTTCACAGGTATATTTGACTTAATCTCTTCAAGTCTACATCTTCTGTCTGACAGAGTTTATTGCTTTTTTCCTTCCAATTTATATCCTCTCCTTTTGCTAAAGCAACTGAAGTTTTAGCAAATCGTGTGTTATCTTTTGAAATTTGGTAAAGGAATAGAAGTGGTACGTGTAACTTCTGAATCAAACCTATTAAGGCAGGGAAAACAAGTTCTTCCTTTCCTTATTCTTTCCTGACTAGGATATAGGCTTAATGGTTCCTGAAAGAGAAGAGTTTAGAGCAAGGCAAAAGGAACCCAAGACTACAGAATTGCGCCATCACCTTATCAGCCCTCAATATTCCCACTGGAGAGGAATAGTGAGTATTATATTCCCTCTGTTTTAGACAGTACCTACTGTTCCTGCTTTGTTTATGCATCCAAGGGAAGACCCAGAGCGACTGATGCCATTTACATTCTCATTTTAAAACAGTTAAGCAGAGATACGCAGAAAGTAAATGATGGAGTTGTAGAGCCAGAATTTAAACCAAGGAGTCTGTTGCCAGATTTTGCCTTCTTAAACAAACACCCTCATATCAGAGATAAAGTATCATATTCACACGTGTATGTATAACATATACACGCATATATTTATAAACAGTACTTAATTTAATACCTGAGTTATTGTGGGGGATTTTTTGTTTATTTATTTATTTTTTTGCTTTTCACTTCTGCATTTGAGAGCACATAGGGAATACGGCTGAAATTACTTTTAGTGTGGCCAGATCTGTGTAGGAAGCAGAGCAAGGGTGATGGCAGAACTCATGGAGAAGCCTGGAATGGGAACCGATGAGGTGAAGAACTGAATGTGATTCAGGAGATCCAATGCCTGCATGACGGACAAGGTCATCAAACAGGACAGCTCTGTGATGAAGAGGAAGTAGACAATAAGCGTTTTCATAGCGTATGTCAGCGACACTTCACAATCAGGGGAGCCTGATGTTTCACTGTTGATACTACCAGCTGAGTTCCACTGCACAATAAATACCATCTTTTCAAAGGGTAGAGGGATACATGGTGCTCTTAAAACTGAACCTTCGCTGGGCAATGCTGGCGCATACCTTTAATCCCAGCTCTTGGGAGGCAGAGGCAGGTGGATCTCTGTGAGTTCAACGCCAACCTGGTTTACAAGAGCTAGTTCCAGGACAGGCTACAGAGAAACCCTGTCTCGAAAAACAAAACAAAACAACAGCAGCAACAAAAACCAAAATAAAAGGAAACTGAAGCTTCAATGACCTTAGTTCCTAGTCTGCTTTCTATTGCAGTATTAAATTTCAAGACCAACAGCAATGTGGGGAAGAAAGGGTTTATTTCACCTTATGACTTGTAGTTCATCAAAAAGAGAAATCAGAACAAGAACTAAAGGCAGGAACCTGGAGGCAGGAGCTGAAACTGAGGCCTTTGAGAAGTGTTGCTGGCTGGATTGTTTCCCAGCATGCTTTCTTGCACTACACAGAACGACCAGCCCAGGGTTGGCACCAACAGTGGATTACGCTATCCCACACCAACCATTCATCAAAGAAATGCCCTCACAGACTTGCCCGTAGGCCAATTGATGTAGGAGGGTCATCTGTCTATGTGTTACTTTCATTGGTTAATAAA
>LOEQ01004758.1:2118-14639 GCA_001685075.1 Bramus lutescens | reverse complement strand
CAGACAGAATATTGTATACATAATAAATAAATAAATATTTTTAAAAAAGAATATCAAATGCTCTTAAATCCCGAGTTAGCTCTCCAGCTCAAACTGACTTCCTTTTTTTAAATTTTTTGCTTTTTTTGAGAGGGAGGGGCAGTGAGGCTAGTGCTGAGGACTGAACCATGGTTTTGGGCATCCAAACAAGGACTCCATCAACTAAGCTATGTCCCCAGCCACATTCATGTTAATTTTAAGAAAAAAATAAGCAAGTGAAGCTATAGATAATCATAAATATAAGCATATTTTCTCCAAAAGATAAGTTAAGGATATATGAGAGCATTTCTCTCAATAAACAGTCCTACCAGTCTGACAAGGAAGTATTCTGAAAATGTGTCAACAGGAGATGTGGTCATTGCGTGAACATCATGAAGTATCCTTAAACCTAGACTATATAGCTTATTCATACCTGTACCAGATGTCATAGCTTACTGCTTTGAGTCATAAAGAACAAAGCAACACAAGATAACATGAAGCAAATAAAAAAATGCTGCAGTGTGTCCGCTGGTGACAAGAAGGAAGGCCAAAGGAACAAAGGATGAGTAATCTTCCTGGGCCACACCCTCATCTGGGTAACCGCACTTGGAATAGGTCTTCCCACATCAACTAAGGCAACTGGGACAATTCTTCCACTGAAGTTCCCAGCTAAGATGTTTCTAGTTTGTGGCAAGTTGTCATTAAAAGCAGTCTTCATGCCACAGTTTGGTCATAAGTCACAGAAAAAAAGAAAGGATGGCTGCCTCCTCCAACAAGGAGCAGGTGCTCAAATATGCTCATGAAATAGAGATGTTGGAAAAGTGGTCAGACAACTTGCATGTCTTTATTTTGTTTTGTAAAATTATAGATTATGGTTAAGTCATTAATCTGTCAGGCACACTGGTGTGCCTCAGGGGTGCCAAAGTAAAATGAGGGAATCCTGCCCTCCCTACCCTAACAGAATTTATATTCCACGAGGAACTGTATATCCAAGATCTAGGCTATGACTTTTATGTATAGTAGCTTGTACTGAATATTGGAAGCTTGTGATATGACAATATCTGGGCCTTTTTGGATATGGTGTACCACCTCCTTCTGCCATCAGCATCAGACAGAGAGTCTGTGTCTTTCTATTTGTTTGTGTTTTATAAAAGTAAGCAAATGTTACCTCTTGGGGAATAGCACATTTTTTGGTATGCTCTTCCTGGACAGTTTTGATGGGCTTTAAAGGGGGTTGTAGAGGAGAATTTAAATATCAATGAGTAGACATTGACAATATTTTTGTCTAACTTGAGGTCCCATGACTTTCGACAAAGTCTTTAATTCCATATGGGTTTAATATTCTTCACATTTTAAAATGAACCAAAAATATTGTGTCTATTCATAATATAGGATTGTGATAGATCTCTGAATAATTTAGCAGGTTTATATTGATGTGAAACTGCTGAAGACATCAATCTGTCCTGCAATTATATTTTGCTTACTTATAGTTTTAGATTCTAGAAAAACAATCAATCATTTATAATCTTTTCTAAACTGGAAAATTTGTGTTGTTTTTATCTTGATAAAATGTCACTACTCTGAGAAAAAGTGATTAAATATGGAAGCATTAAATTCTCTTTATTGTTTGTTTATACATATAACTAGAGGGGGGGAAAGAACATAATTGTGTATTCTTTTTTAAAGTAGCAGATAAAGCTACAATTTCCATGTAATAAAATTTCTATTTCATAAGTGACAGCTATATGTTTTGTTGAATTTACAGAATTGTGCAGTTGTCAACCAAATCCAGTTTTTGAACACCCCACCTTTCCCATGATTATTCACTTGACTGTATTTAAAATCTCCTGGGAGACACGGACCTCTCAGTGTGCCTATGAGCTTGGTTCCTGATTATCAGAACAGATAGGGCCCACCCTGAATCCAGAGAAGGGGAGTTTCTCAGCTGAGGACTCAGAGTGACCAATGTCTTATGCTCCCAAAGACATGATTTGTCAACTAAACTCCTAAACCTTGGCCTTCTTAAGTTGTTTGCCAGGTATTTTGTCACAGTTACAGAAATGTATCCACAATACATCAATACTCCTAAAATTTCTCAAACACATTTATTTTAAGTCTCTTCTTCCAGTTTTCACTTTTAGGGAATTTGCTCGGAGGCACAATTAATTAAACCTCAGAGAGAATTTGGGGTTCAAACTGAAGATTCAAAAAGCAAAACAGCCAGCCACTGGTTTACCTCAATCTCATTCCGAAATGGCAGTCCTGCCTCCAGGAATCTCAGAATCAGACTAAGACTGAGAGCTGTCTCCACCTGTTTTATAATCCTCTCTAGTTCTGTACTTAAAGGCATACACCACTGGGATAAAAGGCATTCACCACCCTGTTTCTATGGCAGGTAATATGGCTACTGGAATTAAAGGTGTGTGTTACCACTGACTGGTCTATAAGGCTGATCAATGGGGCTGTTTACTCTCTGATCTTCAGGCAAGTGTTATTTATTAAAATAAAAATGAAATGCCACTACATTGCTGATGTGGATTCCCCTCTATATGGTATGAATATGTTTTATTACCATTGGTTAATAAAGAAGGTGCTTTGGCCTATAGCAGTGCAGAATATAGTCAGGCTAGAAGAGAGATATATAAAGAAGGTAGGCTGGGTCAGAGAGATGCCATGTAGCTGCCAAAGGAGACAGATGATGGGGAACCTCACCGGTAAACCATGAACCTCATGACAATACATAGATTAACAGAACTGGATTACTTTAAGATGTAAGAGTTACTTAATAAGAAGCCTAAGGTAATAGGCCAAGCAGTGTTGTAATTAAGATAGTTTCTGTGTGATTATTCAGGTCTGATCAGTCAGGAAACAAATGAGTAGTCTCCACCTACACATTGCTCATTTACTTACTGCTTTACTATCAGTGCTATTGGAGTTTCATTTAAGTGGAACAAAACCATTACAGGTCATTAAATCTGGGCCAGGTATTTCCAGGTTCCTGGCTCACTCAGAACTTCAAAAGGAACAACACAACCACATTGCAACAAATGTACAGTACAGATTAAAGAGAAATACATCTAGATTGACAGTAACTCAAATGAGAGTACTCAAAAGCCCTGATTGTTGTCCAGGGCTTCCTTTTATAAGATTCAGAAGGAGGAGTTGGTTCCCAAAGGTCATATTTTGGGTGGTTCTAAGTTTTTATTGATAGATTAGGTCATATATTCATTTTTCTTGTTATACATATCTGATACCATGATACAATACCTAGTCATGCACAGACATAAGGTGGGTAACAATGGGGTTCTCCTTAACAGGCTACCAGAGGTCGCAATTTGCCTTATACCACATCTAAACAAAGGTAGTTCAGGTTAGATACCAAGATACATTGTGAATACACTTCAATAGAACATATATAAATTTGGTTGTTATTAGAGGCAAGGAAATACATCATCATTCAGAGATTAGAGTACATGTATCCCTATGTAGGTGGAGGCCAAAGGCATTCTGAGGTTGCAAGGGGCACTCTTTTGAGAGGGGCATATTTGCATGGCACATTCATGTGAAGGAACTAGGTTGCCAATTATTAAAAGACAGAAATGCATAACCTAAAAGCAAATGAAGGTTCCAGAGTACGAAATTTTCCTCTATTCTTGCTTGCTTTCATATAGCCTGCAACCTTTAGTATCTGGCCTTAGCCAGCACAGTGCTTTCAGAACCACAGTACCATAGAATGTTCCTAGTTCATTTCCTTTCCTCCCTAAGCAATAGCTATGGAATGGGGAGTCACGTTTGTCAGCTGCACTCACCATTGGATGAACATTAGAAATTTTATCATTGCTGAGCTATTTTCAACAATGGTCCTGTAGGCATTTAGAGCCCAATAGAGTAGACACAGCTTTTAACTCCCTTGACTAGGTAAGCATGTTGGATTAGAACTACTGGGATTGATAAAAATTTACAGGAAATACCTCAGGAAACTGCCACAGTGTTTTCCATAATCACTGCAGTCATCGCCTAGAGTAATGCATAAGGGTCCCACTTTTGCTCTGTGTTTTATATTATTCCCTATGTATAAAGTTTATTATAGTCACTCTTGTGGGTATTCAGGGGAATCTCATAGTAGTCCTCAATTTTCATTTTTAATAAATAATAATATTGAAATTTCACATGCTTATCAACTATTTATATATTTCCTTTAAATAAATATTTGTTCAAATAATTAGTTTTATTTTATTTTATTCTGTCCTTTAGAAAAACTTTCATTCTTTTCTCATACATTACATCCCTACTTTAGTCTCCTCTCCCTGTGTTCCAGTCCCTCTCACCACCTCCCCTTTCCCCAGATGAATGTCTTCTCTTTGTACCTTAAAAAAAGAAGAAAAGAAATAAAGTGATAGAGAGAGAAAGAGAGAGAGGGAGGGAGGAAGCAAGAAAGAAGGAAGAAAGAAAAAGAAAAGGGAAAAGAGCATGGTGCCAAGAATATCCACCAAATGAAGCCTAACAAGGTCCAAGACTGGGCACAAACCCTCATATGGCTGTGGATGCAGCAATCCAGTAGGAGGAAAGGGTCCTAAGCACAGGCAAAAGAGTCAGTGTCTCCCCCACTTTCCCACTGCTGGGAGTTCTGCTAGAACACCAAGCTACACAACCATGAGGCATCTGCAGAGGACCTAGCTCAGACCCATGCAGGCTGGGTATTTGTTGCTTCCATTTCTGTGAGCTCCTACAAGCTTTGATTGGTTGATTCTGTCACTCACATTCTCATTATGTCCTTGACCCCTCTGGCTCCTCATGACTCCTCCATCCGACTTTAATCCATGGTGGTTTGATAGGTTGTGGGAAGTTATCTATGTATTGTTGAAATTTGCTTTCTGACAGAGAATGCGGTCAGTTTTGGAGACTGTTCTATGAGGTGCTGAGAAGAGCTATTCTTTTATGCTTGGGTGAAAAGTTCTGTGAATATCTGTTAGATTCCTTTGGTTCATAACATCTGTTAGCTCCAGTATTTTTCTGTTTAGTTTTTTCCAGGTTGGACAGTACTTGGTGAGAGTAGGGTATTAAAGTCTCCCACTCTCAATATGTCAGGGAGGATATGTGATTTAAGTTTTAAGTTTCAGTAGTGTTTCCTTTACAAATGTGGATGCCCTTGCAGTTGGGGCATAGATGTTAAGAACTGGAAGAACATCTTAGTGGATCTTTCCTTTGATGAGTATGAATTGTCCTTCCTTTCCTTTGATTAATTTTTGTTAGATATTAGAATGACTGCACCAGCTTATTTCTTAGGTCCATCTGCTTGGAAATTCTTTTTCCAACCATTTACTCTAATGTAATATATATCTTTGATGCTGGGTTGTGTTTCTTTTATGTAGGAGAAAGATGGATTCTGTTTTCACATCCTTTCTTTTACTCTGTTTCTTTTTATTGAAGAATTGAGCCCATTGATATTGAGAGACATTAATGATCAATGATAGTTAATTTCGGTTATTCTGTTGTTATTGGTGGTGGTGGTATGTCCACATGTATGTAGGTACTTCCCATTTGGGGCTTTTGCTGGTGTGAGATTATATTCCCTGTATTTTCATGGGTGTGGTTAACCTTGAGTTGGAGTTTTCCTTCTAGTACCTTCTGTAGGGTTGGATTTCTGGATAGATAGTGTTCAATCTGACTCTATTATGGGATATATTGTTTTCTCCATCTATGATGGTTGAAAGTTTTGCTGGATATGGTGAATTGTGCTGGCATCTGTGGGCTCTTAGAGTCTGCAGAACATCCATCTAGGTCCTTCTGGCTTTTAGAGAAGACATTGAGAAGTCAAGTGTAATTCTGTCTTTAGATGTTACTTTACTTTTCCCTTGTGTAGTTGAATATTCTTTCTTCATTCTGTATGTTTAGTTTTTTGATTATTATGTGACAAGGGAACTTTCCTTTCTGTTTAAATCTATTTGGTGCTCTGTAAGCTTTTTATCCCCTTGTAAACATGTCTTTCTTTAGGTTAGGAATTTTTTCTTCTATGATTTTGTTAAAGATTTTTTTTGGTCTTTGAGCTGGGATTCTTCCCCTTCTCCTATATCTATTATTTTTAGGTTTAGTTTTTTCATAGTGTCACAGATTTCCTAAATGTTTCATGTCAGGAATTTTTTAGATTTAACATTTTCTTTGACTGACATATCAATTTATTTAATGGATCTTCAATGCCTGAGATTATCCATCTCTTGTATTCTGTTGTTGATGCTTGCATCTGTAGTTCCTGATTCCTTAACTAGATTTTCTATCTCTAGGAGTCCCCGAGTTTGTGTTTTCTTTATTACTTCTAGTTCTATTTTCAGATCTTGAACAGTTTTATTCAACTGTTTTTTTTTCTTGACTTTCTTGACTTTCTTTAAGGAATTTACTCATTCCCTCCCATTGTCTGTGTTTTCTGGCTTTCTTAGAGGCCTTTGTTTATTTCCTCCAGTTGTTTGTGTTTTCCTTGATTTCTTTAAGGGATTTATTAATTTCTTCCTTAAAGACCTCTATCATCTTCATAAACATGGTTTATGTCAATTTCTTTTGATTCAGCTCTGTTGCACTATTCAGGGCTTGCTGTAGTAGGATAGCTGAGCTCTTATGGTGACAAACTGCCCTGGCTGTTGTTGAGTGTGTTCTTATGCTGGTTTCTAGGCATCTGGGTTTGGGGACGTTGGAGGTTTGGATTCTGATTTTATGAGTTTGTCTTTGTTGAGTGGGTGTTTTTCCCTTGGTCTCTGTTTTTTTATCTTTTCTTCTGGCATGAGTGTCCTGTGGTTCTGGTGGCTGGAGAGTTCTCTGGTCCAATAGGGTGCCACCACTAAGGTTCGGCAGCCTGCCTGGCTTCTGGGGTTCTAGATGCTAATGTGACCTCAGGTAAAGCAGGGGACTTCAGCCAGAGTTGTGGACAAAGGTACCTATTCTGTCATTTCTTTATTAAAAAATTTATACATTTTGACTACTTTCCCACAACTTCTTCTACATACCTACCTCCATAACTCACCCAATTTTATGTTCTTGCTCTCTCTTTTTAAAAAACAAACTCAAAACTCAAGAAACAAAAAACATAAAAATGCATAAATGAAAATCAAAACAAATAATCAAAAGACCAATAACACAAAAACTGCCAATTCCAAAGCAAAAGAAAATGAAACAAAATGTTCACAAAAATATCACTGAGTTCATTTACTATAGGACAATTATTCCTGGGCATGAGGCCTGCCCTGGAGATTAGTTTATGTACTCAGTGTGACTCTATTTGAAAATAATGATTTCCCCTTTGCCAGCTGATATCAACTGTAGATAAGTTCTTAGATAGGGGTAGGAGCTTTTGTTTACAACCTGTCCCTACTTCCAGCTTTGGTTTGAACCTGTGCAAATTCGTGCATGTTACCAGAGTCTCTTTGAGTTCATATGAGCATTGGTTCTGTTGTGTCAGGAAGACACAATTTTCTTGCAGTCATCCAACACCACTGGCTTTTACAGTTCCTGCCTTCTCTTCCTCATAGATAACTAAGCGTTGAATGAAAGGGTTTGATGAAGACACTCCATTTAGGACTGAGTGCTGAAAGTCACTCTTCTCATTGTTTAATTGCGGGCCTCTGTCTCTGCGTTAATTCCCATTTACTACAAGAAGAAGCTTCTCTGATGAGGTTCGAGTGAGACTCTGATCTATGGGTATAGTAGAATGTCATTAGGAGACATTTCATCATGATGTTTCTTTAGCAGAATAAATAAGATTAGGTTTTCTGCTAGGTTCATGTTCTACCTAGTCTCAGGTTCTTAACCACTCTAGCAGTATCAGGTATGGGTTCCATCTCATGGAGTGGTAATTCAAACCAATTAAGAAGTGGTTGCTTATTCTCATAACTTCTGTGTCATTATTGCACCAATATCTCTTGAGGGCAGGTAGCTGTTGAAGACTGCAGGGTTTGCAGATGGGTGATATTGGCGATTATCCTTCTCCTCCATTACCATGCAGTGTATCTTCCAGCATCACGTGTGACTGCTAGTCAGCAGTGATGCAGCTTTTACTTTGGTACCAGCTTGGATTCTCTGGGTTAACTGTCTTAAGTGAGTGACAGCAATACGACCTTACCATCAGGTTGCCGAGAGCAACCAACCACCTTGGCAATAGCCTGTGGTATTTGGAGGATTCCATGGGAGATCCTTTGGCTGGTGATTCAGTAAGACATAACCCATTCCTGGTACTGGAGGTTTTACTTGGTAGAGAATATGTCAGTTGGAGCATCCTCTCCCCATTATTTGATTACCACATTTGAATTCCTTTCATATATGTATATATTTTAAGAAGCTTCTACAGTAGTAGGTTTCCATATGGCTCTTCAAATGGCTTCTATTGTTAGTTGTCCTTCTGTGTATTCCTTCCTTTACCCTTATTTAATAGTCCTATTTTGGTCACCCTCTTTTCTTTCCATAACACTATGTTCTATATCCCCTGCCTTGGTAGAACTTTTTTTCTGAGCCCCGCACCCTCATCCCCAGTCTCTTACTAGGTATTTGACAAACTCTATGTTTATTCTCTCTCTGTGTGTATATATGTGTGTTTGTGTGTGTGTATTTTCATATGAAGCTGAAAATTGTCCTTTCAACATCTGTGAAGAACTGCATTTCAATTTTGGTAGAATGGTCATTTTCACAACATTAATTTTACCAATGCATAAGAGAACTTTCCATTTTGGTGAAATTTCTTCAATTTATTTTTTCTATGTCTTAAAGTTTTTAATATGCAAGCATTTTGCATGCTTTGTTGCTTTGTTAGAGTTATCTCAAAACACACACACACACACACACACACACACACACATATTCCAAAATAAATTTTGAGACTGTTGTAAAAGGTACTGATTCTCAGCTGGGCGGTGGAGGGACACACCTTTAATCCCAACACTCGGGAGGCAGAGGCAGGTGGATCTCTGTGAGTCTGAGGCCTGCCTGATCTTCAAGAGCTAGTTCCAGGACAGGCTTCAAAGCTACAGACAAACCCTGTCTTGAAAAACAAAAACAAAAACAAACAAAACAAACAAGCAAACAAAAAGGTACAGATTCTCCGATTTCTTTCTCAGTCAATTTGACAGTTGTTTATAGGAGGCTACTAATTTTTGTGAGTTAATTTTGTTAATTTTGTATCCTTTACTTTGCTGAAAGTATTAATCAGCTGTAGAATTTCCTGGTAGATTTTAGGGGGTCTTTCGTGTGTGAAATCATAACATCTGAAAATAAAGATACATTTACTTCTTCCTTTCCTATTTGTATAGCCTTGATCTCCTTCAGTTGTTGGATAAGTCTTTAGTATTATACTGAAAAGGCATGAAGAGAATGAATATCGCTGTCATGTTCCTGATTTTATTGACTATGCTTTGAGTTTCTCTCCATTTAGGCTGATGTTGGTTGTGGACTTGTGTAAGTTGCATTTATTATGTTGAGGTGTATTTCRTATCTTTCTAGGACTTTTATTGTGAAGGGGTGTTGGGTTTTGTGAAAGTCCTTTTCTGCATCTAATGAGATGAAAATGTCATTTTTGTCTGGCAGTCTATTCATGTGCTGTGATATGTTTGCTGATTTACATATGTTGAATCATTCTTTCATTTCAGATATGAAGCCAACTTGGTCATGGTGGATAATCTTTTAGATGTGCTCTTGGATTGTTTAAAAGTAGTTAATTGAGAATTTGTGCATCTCTGTTCATAAGGCATACTAGTCTATAATTTTCTTTTTTGGATCTTTTGTGGTTTTAGTATCAGGGTAATTGTGGCTTCATAAAAAGAATTAGGAAATATTTCAGTTTCTTTGTGCAGAACAATTTGAGGAGTATTGGCATTAATTCTTTTTTAGAAAATCTGTAGAATTCTCTGCTGAATCCATCTGACCTTGGGCTTTTTATTGAAAGACTTAATTATTGCTTATATTTCACTGGGTCTGCTTATATATTTCTTATTTTTGTATTTTTTTCAATAACCTATTTTAAGTTTTGTATGTGAAGGGTTTACAAAAGTATTCAGGAGGAGGGTCCTAGAGAACCCTTATATAAACCTCATCTTTTCTGTGAGAAAAGAAGGGATTTCTTTTTACGAACAGTTAGAAGGGTCTTCAAGAGGGACTTCTGCATGGCAAAGTTGCGACAATTGGGACCAGATTTACTCATCAGCCTTGTACAAGAGCAGCAATGAAGAGCAAAATATATAAGAAAGGATTGCCCAGTGCTTAGCTGTGGATCTCTGCATCTGCTTCCATCAGTTACCNGATGAAGGTATATGATGACAATTAAGGTAGTCATCAATCTGGGGGGCAAGGCAGTTAAGGTATCCTCTCCACTATTTCTTAGTTCCCTAGCAGGGTTCATCCTTGTGGATTTTTGAAATTCTCCCTAGTGCCTGGTTTCTTGCTAACCCCCTAATGGCTTCCTCTTTCAAGGAGTCTCTTTCATTGTTCTGCCTCTCTTTCCTTTACCCAACCTGACCTTCTGATCACTACTGTTCTCCTCCCTGCCCCCTTTCTCCCTTCCCCACTCCCCTACTATTCTCTTCCCTTCCCTGGCTGCCAATTTACTAAGGATATCTGGTCTACTTTCCCTTCCTAGGGATCCATGTATGTCCCTCTTAGGGTTCAGTGATATTATGACCAAAGGGACCAAGACCATGATGGGGAAACCCACAGAATCAGCTCACTGAATATGGACTGCCAACTGGTGAACCTGCATAAGACTGAACTAGGTCCTCTGAATGTGGGTGACAGTTGTGTGGCTTGGGCATTTTGGTGGCCACTAGCAGTGGAACCAATATTTATCCTTAGTGCATGAACTGACTTTTGGAGACAATTTCTTATGGAAGGATACCTTGTTCAGCCTAGATCAAGCAGGGAGGGCCTTGGTCCTGCCTCAAGCGATGTGACAGACTTTGTTGACTACCACTGTGAGGCCTCACCTTCCATAAGGAGTGGATGGAAGGGGTGGGGTGGGGAGGAAGTTGGGGGAGTAGGAGGACTGGAGGGAGGGAGAGGAAACTGGGATTGGTATGTAAAATAAGATTGTTTTAAAAAGAGAGAGAGAAAAGATTGCTTTTCAATTCACTATAATCCAGGCAAGAAAGTACAGTGGCCACTGAGAGTCAAGAATGATGGTACAGGGAAATGAGGGTTATGATTGCCTGGTAATGCCTTGAAGAAAATTCCAGGCATGGGGTAAGAATGTGTAGGCCAATTGGAGCCCAGAAAGCTTCCAACGACTACCTAGGTCCAGCAGATCAACACAATTGGAATTCTCAAAGGACTGTGCACTATCGAACATGAGAGCTACTCACAGACAATTCTAGGTATTGGAAGTTGGGGGGGGCATCCACTATGGTGTCCAACTGAGTATTTTCAGTGTATGAATTTTAAGAGACTGGTAGGACACAGAGAGAATCTTCTAGTAAGATTAGAGGTTAAAAGTTCATGAATGTAGATGTGCCCCTCTTTTCTCTATTTCTTAAGATTTTTAAATTTTATTTTATATGTATGGATATTTTTCCTGCATGTCTGTCTGTTAGCTGTGAGTATGTAAAGTACAGCCAAGAAGAGGGCAGCAGATCACTTGAAACTGGAGTCAGAGATGTTTGTGAGACACCATATTAGGTGCTAGAAATGAAGCTGGGTCCTCTGAAAGAGCAGCCAATGTACTTAACGGCCGAGGCACCTCTTCATCTCTCTTGTCTTTGTTTAGATCACCCACTCATAATTCTGCCACTTACGCTCTTTATTCCTGTAGAACTTTATTGGACAATTCCTGTAGTAACATCTGAAGGTGATAAATTCTTTTATAATAGGAAATTCCTTTCCCCTGAGAAACAAGCTAAGGGCTTATGGTAGTATAGTTTGTTTCTTATATATTTGGTTGCTAAAAATACAATTTTCCAAGTTAATCTCCCGAGGAATTTTCCTCATCAGTTTTCTAAATGGAGTCAAAACATCTTTTCTATGACCCCTATTGATCCTTTTAAAAACATAACAATTTAATTGATATCATTCCTTTTAGTACACAGTTTTCAATTACTCCTGGCAGCTTCTCTCATTGCTTTTCTCCTTGGTGGCTGAGTTGAAAGGCTAGCACAGGATCCACTTCTTTTATCAAAGATCCTGCTGAAGATAATTTTAGGGGACTGATTAGTCTAAAGATGGCTCCTTCTTCTCACTGTATCTTGAAGTATTTGGCTGAAGAGAGACTAATTCGTTTCTGTGACAGCTCAGAAGAGGGTTAAGGTCAGCTGCAGCTAATCCTGGTAAGATTTGAAGTTTAAAAGAAATGAAAATAGATTTTTATGGAGAGCCCTTAGATCCTTTCACATCCTTTCTGAAACTTAAAACCCACCTCAGAAAACCATTATCCTGTCTTGTTTTGAGAAGGTGAGAGTTTTGCTAATATTCATTTAAAAATATTTCCTTTCTTTTTTAATTTATTTTATTATTATTATTAAAAATTTCTACCTCCTGCCCCCTCC
>LOEQ01004757.1:58492-76002 GCA_001685075.1 Bramus lutescens | reverse complement strand
TATTCCAGCCTGACTAAATTCTGTTAAACCATTGGCTGAAAGTAGCTTCTTTATCCATTAATCAATAAAAACAGCACATATACAAAAGGAATTCCCATACCACAGAGGCAGTCAGACCACTGGTCCACAAAGTGAGTTCCAGAACACCCAAGGGCTACATAAGATTTTGTCTCAAAAAAAAGACTAAATAAATCAAACAATGTAATTTATAAAACTTAAGTAGTTAGTATATTTGAAAGTAGAAGTATATGATTTTAAAAAGTGTTTATTTTGTTTTATGTATATTAATATTTACCTGCTTATCTATAAGTGCCCCTTATGTGTGCAGTGTTCATGGAGGCCAGGAGATGGCATTGGATCACCCGGATTTGAGTTGTGAGCTGCCATGTGCATATGGATCCTCTGCAGAACAGTAAGTGCTCTCAGCTGCTGAGTCATCCTTCCGGCTGTTATTCCTCATCCTCAACTATTTCCTTTGTAAATGAAATTGTAAGGTGTATTATTTAGGTTTAGAGATGAGTACGGTATGCTGACACAGTAAAATACAAGGCATAGGCATTCTGGCCCCAATTAAAAAGAGTTTTTGAGTGTTTTGTGGTTAGATTTTTATTCATTTTCCCTCCGAAACAGGGTTTCTCTGTGTAACCACTCTGTCTGTCCTGAAGTGTTTTTTTGTAGACCAGTCTGGCCTCGAACTCATAGCGATCCACAGGCCTCTGCCTCCTGACTGCTGGGATTGAAGACATGCATCCCATTGTCCATTTGATTTCTTAGTCATTTTGAACATTCTCTTTGAGATATCGTTAGGAAGATGGGTACCATATCTGCAGAAAATCTGTCTTTTATCACTTATGTTGACGTTTCTTGAAACTTGGTGAGCCAGACATATGAACTAGTTCCCTGGGGGAGCAGCTTCTATCCCTTGCCCTGCTTCATAATTCCCTCTCTCTTTCTAGCCTGCCTCATTGAGAGGTCCAGAGGACAGAGTCAAATCCAATAGGGCAGACAGAGGGCTTTTGTGGCATTGTGGTGGCTTGCAGTCAGTTAGAAGGAGGACCAGACAGATGTTTTACATTCAATCCGCTGACTGTTCCTCAAGCAACTTCTATTTCAGCCAGCAATTACAACTCCACATTAACCAGCAGTGGTTTGGCCCATGGGCTGCAGCACTGAAGGAATTCTGTTCCCGCAGGCTCTGGCCTCACACTCATGGAGATATAACATAGGGGATGCTATGAAGGCCACTAAGAGACTAGATATCTAAATCTCTATCCCTCTATGGATCTCGGCATTTAAAAGTTGAACTGAAGTATTGCTTTTTCAAAGAGGTTGAAATAGCAAGCTGCTAATGTGTTTTCATTGCTTGCATTTCCCCCCAAAAGTGATGGCCTTCTAGTCAACGCCCAGTTAACAACTCTCACTACACTTAGTTTCTCCCTATAATTTTCTGTGAGCTGCTTACTGATACAGCCTCTTGAACCCAGACTATTTCTAATCAAAAACTGCAACACGTGTTTGCATAATTTAAAAAAAGCAGTAAAAAAATGGTAACATACCTTTACACAGTTAAAATAATATTCCACAACAGGGGACCACTGCTGGAGGTCAGGTCTAGCTTAATATGGTGTGGATTTTGTGGAAATGGAGACTGAATTTTTGTTTTCTGGCCACCCAGAACTGAATAATCACATAAAACTATATTAATTACAACACTATTTTGCCAACAGCTCAGTCATATTCCTAGCCAGTCCTTATATCTTAATTTGATCCATTTCTATTATTTTTTATTTTACCACATTGCTCATGGTTTGGTACCTCATATTGTGATTCTCAGGTGCTTACATAGCATCTGCCTGATGCTGCCTTCTTTCTCCCTATGTTCAGTTTAGTTTTTATGCCTTGCTATATTCTCCCCTGCCTTAGGCCAAAGCAGATTCTTTATTAAACAATGGTAATAAAAGATATTCATAGCACACAAAGGGAATCCCACATCAACAATGCCAGCCACTGAGGACAGTGTGGGAGGGCAGTGGATACACTCAGTGTCTCTGTAAGTCCATCTCCTCATAAGCTCTCAGAAGGGGACAAAGTGGGGAGACTGGGCAGTCATCTGGGACAGATGTGGACAGCACAAGGATGAGGTGATGAAGGGTAGAGCGAGAGCGCTCAGATGAATCAGGAGTACTGGAAAATGCAGTTGTTGGGTGGGGTTGGAGAGGAACCCCAGCTTAAAATTGTTCAGGGTCTTTGGTTTCTATGACCAGACAGGTCTGGGCTCTTGTACTTCTGGGCAGACCAAACTTCTACCTCTGCTGGTATCTTCCGAAGGTCTAGACCTTGCCTAACTTCTGTGAACTTCGTCCAGCTCTGTTCATATTTGGGAAAGAACATACTGTTGTAGGAAATCCTCCAGCTAGTGGTCCTTAAGTTACCTGCCCACTGGGGTGTAGCCTCTTACACTATTTATGCCAATGTAAAGTGTGCATCCAGCTCTCTTTTCCCACTGCGGGATTCAGTTGTTGTTCTCTGTTCCAGCAGAGGATATTGATTTGTGAGTCTACCCCTAAATAAATAACCATCTAATAGTCTCTATTCTGAGCTAGTGTGGGATTTTCTTTAAGCATCCTTCTTCATCTGGCGCCCACATGGATTCAGACTCCACACTTACCGGCGGAACAGTCTAAATGCCTAGCTGAACAATGGCCCAGAAAGTCTCCCAACCCTGCCCACTTGGTTTGCTTTTACCTAAGCAGTGTTTTGTAGAACTCCCACCACAGTGGAGCTTACTGTGTGCAGCAACTTGAAAATTTCCCAGAAGCAAACACAACTGCTGTGTTCCCAGGTGCAGTTCCCTGGTGTGTTTCATTGCCGCATGGCGATTTATGCAGCTTCTGGTTTGTACTCTCTGCCTGTGAGTTCTGGGTTTCTTCCTCAGTGTATAGAATTGATTTAATTGATTTCAATTTGTCAAGCAAAGCATATTTCTCAGTATTTAACCAGTACCAATGCAGGAAACTAAAGAGGCTCAGGACTGTTTCTGTTGCCACTGGTTGCATTGCTGCTAGTCACGACTCTGCAACCACGACATCTGCTAGACAATAAAGATTATTACACCTAAAACAATTTAATGGATCTCATAATAGGTAATTAATAAACCAATATGGCAGACTACATTAATAACGAAACTTTTAGTAACTTTTTTGCTAATACTATGGATTGTATTCTGGGAGATTTATACCATACAAAAGAAGGCATGTCTAACCACTTAGGCAGATGGAGATTTATAGAGCAAAACTATCTTTTTGATCATGTATGACGATCATAAATTCAAAAAGAACCAAGTCTAAGTTAGTTTCTGGTGCTGTCAGTCTTTTATTTCTTCTGGGTCATCAAGGCTGAGGAATATATGAACTTATTACATCAACCTTTCCCACCTCCCTGTTATAAATTATATGTTCATGATGCTGAATAGAAGACTCAGCACTTAGAACATTGGTGACTCATCCACAGGGCCTAACATTAATACCCAGCATGAACATCTGACTGTACTTTCAATCACAAGGGATTAGACACTGTCTTCCAGTCACCACTCGTATTTAGGATACCCTTGGTACACTCACTGGTCAAACTTCAACATCTAAATTAAATTTTATTCTTTTTGAAGATAACAGTACACAAAGAACACCTATTTAAAATATAGAATCAAATACATACCTGTCTTTTCAGAATTTGTATATCTGGTGCCCTAGGCGGCCAGAAGAATGCACCAGATCTTCAGGGCCTGCAATGACAGAGTGCTGACCAATCAGATGTGATGCTAGGAATCAAACTTGGGTACCCAAGAGGAGCTATACTCCTAAGACAACTCTCCCGGTCCCACATATATCATTATAAAGCTGAAGGTGAAGGTATCCCACTGTTCCTTCTCTCTCCTAAATGCCCTTTAGATGGTTGTCAAATGATTCAGTGGACTGAATAAGAATGAAATTTCTATATTGCTTAGTTTTAATGTTGTCACAGTTGTCTTTATGTGAGTAAAGATAAAAAAGGTTGGTTGAAATCAATCTGAGTCCAGCAAAAGTTCCATAATCTGAGATAGGCTTTTTCTTTTCAAATTTTTGAGACAGGATATCTCCACATAGCCATGGATGCCAGGAATTTATTCTGGGGAACAAGCTGGTCTCACTGAGATCAGGCCCACCCACACTCTCATGTGCTGTGATTATAGCCATGAACCTCTAAGTCCAGTTTAAATATGTCTTTAAAGGACTAATCATTGAATCAGAGAAATAATAAAATAAGGTTTCAAAAGGAGCATCACTGTTTTGATAAATAGCAATATTTCTTTAAATTCTATAATTTAAATGGCCAAATCATTCAATTTGTTCTCAATAATGGGTTATTTTTTTACAATGTTAATTCCATCCATTTAAAAATGTTTGAAGTGTGTTTGTGTGAATACACCTGTGCCATGATGTGTATGTAGCACTGATAAGAAAACTAACAGGGTTCTATGGTCTACTTCTGCTTTGTGAGTTCTGGTGATTAAACCTTTGGAGTCATTTAACTGCAAATGACCTCAATGGCACTTCTCTGGGTTTAAAAATTATTTGTGAAGGAGCTATTGGAGGAGTCTGTATGTTTCACTGGTGAAGTGAAGAAATATGAGAAAATTTGTAGAAGTATTATGCATAAATCAGAGATAGAACCCAGGTCATCAGATTTAGCAGCAATGAACTTTACTAAATAAGGCAATTCTCTGGCATATAATTTTGGTTCTAAGAAAGTGTTATAAATAAATGTCAAGTCCTCAAAATGAATAAATTTTACTGTTGTAATATATCCTCAAATTGAACTTGAGCACCAGTGAAATGGCTCAGCGGGAAAGCACTGTTGTGACCAAGACTAGAAACCTTACCTCAATTCCTATAGAACATCAAGCTATGGTATTACATACACAGTTGATGGTAGATTATCATACTTTATTACATCCATATTAGAGAAATGAAAATACTTCTTTGAATACATAATGAGGTATTTAATGTTTCTTATAATTTCTTTTATCAGCCATTTTAACATTAACATTGTTAAATTCTCTTGAAAACACAGCATATTGGAAGTTCATCATCTACCCTTAGACTTGTACTCAAGAGTCAGACACATGAGCACCATGAGTTCAAATGTATCCCTGAATCATTACTGACATCCAAGCTAAGATGAATAACAAACAACAAAATCTCAAGGGAATTTGTGAAAACATAAAAATCAAAATCAGGAACAACAAGCCACCACCCTTACATGAAAAGTATGATCAAACATGTTTTGATATTTATTAACCAATGGGAAAATTATATGATGGGGACACCATTCTATACATTACAGCAGAAAAATACTTATCACTAGGTACAGGCACAATAGAAGATGAACAAAAGTCACAGAAGGAATATAAGGTCTACAAAATAAACACTAAGTGGATTTGCCACACATATAGCCCTTTAGTGACTCCCTCAAATGTCTCAAAATAGAAACCACAATGCAATGATCTCCTCCATCAGCCTTGAGTGAACATGGTACACAATTTACTTCCTTCAAGGCTATGATGAAATATAATTTTTCTTGAAGTTAAAGACAACTGTAATATCTAAAGCCATTAACAAATTGTTTTCAGCAATAGGAATTTCTTCTTTATGAGTTTTTTCATATTTCAGACTTAAAAGTGATATAAATAGAATTTAAAATATTTACAGCACTGGAGTCATGGCTAGGTGACTAAGAAATGTTGATTCCCATGGCTAAGGTCAGATTTTTAACAGCTTCCTGTAACTCTTGGTACAAGAAGATCCAAGCTGTTAATTTCCTCAGGATGCAGAATGCACATTCAAATACACACAGAGACATACACACATTACATCACATAATTACAATTAAAACAACTTTTTAATCAAACAATTTTCCACTCATGAACATTTTTCTCCTGTAATCATTCATTACTATAAAAGGGGAGCTGAGGCATCTTAAGGCTTACTTATAGAGATTTTCTTCATCATGAATTGGTTCACGTAAAGCATGAAGTAAGAGAAATTAATTTTTCTAAGTTGGTGGTATCATTTGGGAAGCTTTAGAACATGCTGTCCTGCAGAAGGAAATACATCACTGAGAGTAGGCTATGAGAATTTACATTTATACCCAGTTCCTGTTCCCACTCTCTGCTTCATGCAGGAGATTAAGAATGTGAGTTCTTAAGCTCCTGCTTTAGGTTGTTGTTTCGTGGTGATCTTGTTATCCTTTAGAGCCAAGTGTCAAGTTAAATGCATTTATAAGTTGAAATAGACATTATATCACAACAAAAAAGAAGCAAGTACACCTCCATAATTATTTATACCTGAATTACTTATGCAATGCAATTGAAGAGAAGTATAAAATTTTAAAGGGTTACATTTCATTCAAATTCATAGTGCAAGTACTACTGTTCTGGAGTACTTACTGCCTGAAGTCCGGCAACAGCTACATTTGTGAAGAAAAGGTCACTCCACTCTACTAGATGTAGCAATCCTGTTCCTCTCTGAGAGAGATTATCGTCAGCTGGATCTGCTCCATTCTTCTAACAGAAATTCTTCCAGCATTTCTGATCTTCTCCTAAGGGAGTATCCCATAAGACGTGTCCATTGCTTCTGTGTTCTGCCGGGCTGAGTTTTGAGCAGAGGTATCAATTATATCTCAGTTCAACTCCACTAGGGAGTTTCTGATCCATTCCAGTGAAAGAAGGTCTTCACAGAAATCTCAGTCAAGAGATTTACTTGAGATGGGAGAATCCAGGAGAGTTGACTGCCTCTGCCAGGGTGGAAAGTGGCAGCTGCCTAATGAATGAGCATATGGCTCATTTAGGGCTTCTTAGGGCTATAGCGCTTCTAAGGAGATTTTGAAGGTGGAAATTGGTTGGCTTTTAATCCCTGATCTTGAACAAGCTCAGAGATGTGCTGGATTTTGTGCTCAGGGACTGGTTGGTTTTGTGCTCAGTTGGACAAGGGTAGAGTGTATTTCTTTGGCTGTGGTTTGAGAGCCAAAGTATATTTCCCTCACTGGCCCATTTTACCTTTTTGGCTCTTGTTTTCAGGGTGATGTTGTTTCTTTAACTAGCTCTGGATTCAGGGTCAAAGTGTTTTCCTTTGGATCTCATTTCAGGAACAGGGTGTGTTTCTTTGACTGGCCCTTTTTCCTACCCATAGGATTTCATAAATTCATGAATTAGGTTTTGTCCATCAGTTTGCTGGTGCAAACAAAATAAAAAGGTCTCATAATGCTTGAACAGATTATTGACAATATCAAACTTTTTTTTACAGAATAATTGCTGTTGGTTAACTGAGTGTAAGTTCACTGCTTAAGATCTTGAAAAATAATTTAGAAGAAGCCTTCAGTTTCTTCTTCAGGTACCCAAAGACTATTGTATTATGCAAAAGCTTTATCAGATTGATTACACACAAAAAGTTTTACTCCTATATAAAGTGCAAAACATTACCACACTGAATTCATCTATAGAGTTTTACTACAGTATGATTTTTCTCATGTTTTTGAAGAATACACTCATTAAATTTATAGAGTTTATTTCCAGGATGGTTTATTTTATGTATTTGAAGATTATTGTGACAAAGGATTTACTGCACAGATTCCATTCATGGTTTCTCTCCAGTCTCTGTACTTTCATGCATTTAAAGATGAATAAGATATGAAAAGTCTTCATCACACTTACTTCATTCATAGGGTTTCTCTCCAGCATGTGTTCTTTTATGCTTTTGGAGATGACTGTGCTGTGCAAAGGCCTTGCCACACTGATTACATTCATAAGGTTTCTCTCCAGCATGCATTCTTTTATGCCTTTGAAGATTCCTTCGAGCTGCAAAGGCCTTACCACACTGATTACATTCATAGGGTTTCTCTCCAGTATGTGTTCTCTTATGCAACTGAAGATGACTGTGCTGTGCAAAGCCCTTACCACACTGATTACATTCATAAGGTTTCTCTCCAGTATGTGTTCTTTTATGACTTTGAAGTGTACTAATCTGTGCAAAGGCCTTACCACACTGAAAACATCCATAGGGTTTTTCTCCAGAATGCGTTCTTTTATGTGCTTGAATACCATTTCGATATGCAAAGGCCTTACCACACTGATTACATTCATAGGGTTTCTCTCCAGTGTGTGTTCTTTTATGGTATTTAAGAGCGGTGTACTGTGAAAAGGCCTTACCACACTGATTGCATCCATAGGGTTTCTCTCCAGTATGTGTTCGTTTATGCACTTGAAGACTTTTTTGATATGCAAAGGTCTTACCACACTGATTACATTCATAAGGTTTCTCTCCAGTATGTGTTTTTTTATGTCTTTGAAGATGACTGCGACTTGCAAAGGCCTTAGCACACTGATTACATTCATAGGGTTTCTCTCCAGTATGTGTTCTTTCATGGTATTGAAGAGCACTGTACTGTGCAAAGGCCTTACCACACTGATTACATTCATAAGGTTTCTCTCCAGTATGTGTTTTTTTATGCCTTTGAAGATGACTGCGACTTGCAAAGGCCTTAGCACACTGATTACATCCATAGGGTTTCTCTCCAGTATGAGTTCTTTTATGCCTTTGGAGAGTTTGGTAAAGAGCAAAGGCTTTATCACATTGACTGCATTCATAGGGTTTCTCTTCAGTATGTGTTCTTTTATGCATTTGAAGATAACTGTGATAAGCAAAGACCTTACTACATTGACTAATTTCATAGGATTTCTCTCCAGTATGTGGTCTTTCATTCCATTTATGGTAACTGTCATATGCGAAGGGTTTACCACATTGAATACTTATGGAAACATTCTCTCCAGTTTGAATTCCTTCAATCCTGCAAGGAAAATTGGCATATATAAAGCTTTACCCCATACACTGTTGTACCTAAACATTTGTATAAATTAATTTTACAATATGTTCCAAATGTAAAGAGGAATCAGATGCTGAGTTTTTATAACTGTGTTTAAGCTCATGTTTTGCTCTTTAATTAGGGGTTGTCTTGCAACTTTGAAGAAAACTTCAATGGTAAATTTATTTCTTTCATGGTTTACCTTTTTACCTTTACAGAAACTTTTTTCCATATGGTATTTTATACGTATCTGAACAGAACTCGTTAAAATCAGAGCTTTGCCAACTTTATTGCATTCATAAATTCTCCTATACTGTGAATCATATTACATTTGCTAAGGAAACTGGGATATCCAGAAGTATTTACACAATTCTAGAACTCATAGGGCTTTTTTTTCAGTGTGACTTTGTTCATGTATAAACAATGATGGTAGAAAGCCAATTACTGGTATACTTGAATCAAATTCAACAAGTATACTCTATATGGGGACTATTGGTTATCTAATTGTTCTTAGAAAGAAGTTTACTACATCTCTCTATATCCCTATGCTCATACACTTGTATCAAGAGTAACATATGGTTTATATAGTAAAATAAAAGATTTCCACACTGAATTCTCAGGGTTTGACTTTCTGTTCCTCACAGACTAGTGGTATAGGTATTAAAGTTTCTCCACAACATCTGCCCCTTCATTCTTGGCTCTAACTGCCTCTCTCACTAAACTTAGCATAGTTACAAGAAGTATATAAGCAATATAAGATTTACAATTGGCTACTGGTTTAGTGGAACGTTTTGAAGATATACTTATCATCTCTTAAATGTGCATAGCTTCTGTATTATGAGAAGCAAGAAATAAATGGGTTTGGAGAACTACAACAGTGCTCTCATGATGATATGCCTCACATGGTGATATCTATTTAGGCACTGCTTTCTTCACTTCTTTCTTAAGAGAATGTCATGCAAATTCCATTCATACACATGAAATATGGATTTGTGAGAATTTAATACTCATCAAAGCACTTAAAGATGTGCTTATTTTTACTGTTGCTTTTCTTTAAAGCTTCCAGGACACATTACTATTTCATCAGAGGCACATTGTTATCAGCTTACACATAAAAATTACCTTTCATTTCTTCTAAAACATTGATAATGTTCTTCAGTGTTCTGGTCTTCCCAAATGCATCCTAAAATATAGCACCAGAAAATGTATGTTATATTATTGAAAATTATGCAATATTTAAGCTATTATCTTAAGGGAACCTTACAACTATGATTGCATTATTCAGCTCATTCTTCTTTCTAAATTAAATTACAGAAGAACATCATTAACCATGTAAAAGTTGTCCCCTTATTTTGAAATGTGAAGGAAATTCATTTTTACCTATAGTAATGAGGTTCCTGTAGGTCTCCAGCATCACATCTTTGTAGAGATTCTTCTGGGAAGGATTCAGCAAATTCCACTCTTCCCAAGTAAAGTTGATATGCACATCATCATAGGTCACTGCCTTCTAAAATATTTCATTCATGTGTTTAATAGGAAGCATGATGGTGACAAAATTGTAAATGTATACTTCTTTGACTGTATAGTCATATAATTCTGTTGTTTCCCACTCTTATTCCATGACATAGACAGTCACATTAAAAGGAAATTGAATAAGAGCATCACCTCTATTATTTCTGTACCCTTTGAATGGGATAGCACCTTATAAAGAGATAGACAAGGAAACAGATCAGCAGTACATAGTACAAATGAGAAAATTGTATGGAAAAATTACTAATTACAAGAAAGAAAAATCCAATGGACAAACTGGGTGTATTGACTCAAGCCTTTAAGCGCAGCACTCAGAATGCACAGGTGTGTATATTTGTCTCTGAGTTGAATGCCAGCCAAGTCTATGGAGTCAGGTCCAGGACAGGTGGAAGTACACATTAAGACCGTGTCTCCATTGCAAATATCAGTGAAACAAACAAATCAGATAGAAAGAATTCAGAGGTTTTTACTAAAGTTCCTACAAAGAGTTATGGATTCACTCTAGTTCTATATTCATTTTCCAGACATATGAAGTGCCCTATTTTAAACTCTAATACCAATAATACTTTACGAAAAGGAACTTCATGTTTAAAATAATTACACATGAACAGATGAAAACATTAATAATATAAATGTTGGGCATAAATAATTAACACAGGCCTGGAGAGGTGGCTGAGTAGTCCTGAGCTCTTGCTTTTCTTGAATAGAGGTGGGAACAACTGCCAGAACTTACATGGGGATCACAACTATTCATTACTCCAAGTTCAGGATTTCTGAGGTCTTTTGATCTCTCTGAGGACCCATATGGTGCATATCCATGCAGACATATGAAATAGTCATATTGAGTAAAATACTCAAAGCAAGCATAACAAGCAGGAAGAAGCTCATGCACCTGCATTTCAATGACTCAGAATGCTCAGGCAGTATTAATGTCATGAATACATGGCATCCTGGGAATCAGAATGATACCCTCTGTCAAATTTAAAATTAAAGATATGTGTGAAGCTGAGCACAGCAGCATATGCTTGACATGTAAAAAGCCTACATTCCAGGGTCATCATCCAATGACATAAAAACAAATAAAGCCATGAATGAAGACCCAGCTTTACTCCCAGGAATTTGGAACCACACAGCAAGGTTTACTCAGATAAGCAAACAAAACAGGAGTCTATCAAACTCCTTATCAATGAATAGCAACTGTTGCTGTTATATCTTATGTGATTTAGAGATCGAGCCTATAATAATGGTGTAAGCATTTCAGTATGAGTAGGACATTGGCTGATTAATTTCAACCACAACACAATAGATATAAACATCAGGAAATTAGTGGAGGGTATTGAGACTCATCACATACAATGAGGAATTTCATTCAGAAAGGCTTATCCTACTAAAGGTTCACAGGAAATCAAAAGAAAACCACCAAGGAGAGAAACTTGCTCAAGTACATGATCTCTTCTGGGAGGTTGTTCATTCAATGAAGGGCACACTGACCCCAGTCACTACTGGTTCATGGTCAACAATAGAAAAATTCATTTAGTCACTTCAAATGATTCTCATCTGCAACAGCCTCTACACTGTCCAAATGTCCAAAGTCTCTTCTGGCTCTTGAGACAATCTCTTGACAGGAACATCTTGTAAATTCTGAAAACAAGTTACATCTTTCCAACATGTAGTGGCACAAAATACCATTAAAATTCCAAAAGAGAAAAATGGAGACACAGTGAAAGAAGATTGAATGAAGGCAAGACTGAAGCAGAGCAGGACAAACATCAAATCCTGCAGCTCTCTTGTCAGATGTATGGGCTTCAGTTTCAAATGGCTTAAATGGCCCCATCCTTGCAACTTCTCATGTATTTCTCTCTTTGGTAACTTCCACTCACTATAAGCAGCTAGATCTCCATGGAAGTTGTGTCATAACTTAGGTTTCTTAACATCTTTGGGGTCAAAATGCAACCCAGTGTGTTGTGAATAACATTTCTATATGTGTTATACTTGTTCATGCTGTAGAACTTTTGATTTAACGATGCGAAGAATTACTGCATTCTTTTATGCTGCATTGGTTTAGCTCTGTGAAGTTGTGATACTTTGCCTAACTAAAACACCTGGTTGATATGGAAAAGAGCTGAATGCCCAATAGCATGACAAGGAAGGAAAGGCAGGGCTGGCAGCCAAAGAGAATAAATGGGAGGAGAACTCTGGGAGGAAAAAGAGAAGAGGCAAGAAAGGAGGGGACAACAGGAGACATTCACCTAGCTACACAGCAAACCATGGAATAAGAAATAAAGAAGGAAATACAGAACAGAGAAAGATAAAGGCCAGAGGGAAAAGGTAGTGAGAACAATTAAGTTAAAAACAACCTGCCTTGAAACAAGCCAAAGCAAGCCAAGGTCAGGCATNCACAGCAAACCATGGAATAAGAAATAAAGAAGGAAATACAGAACAGAGAAAGATAAAGGCCAGAGGGAAAAGGTAGTGAGAACAATTAAGTTAAAAACAACCTGCCTTGAAACAAGCCAAAGCAAGCCAAGGTCAGGCATGTATAAGAAAAAATAAGCCTCCATGTGTGAGATTGATTTGAGAACTGGGTGGCAGGCCCTCAATAGAGAAAACAATAAAAGAAATAACCAACACCAGACTTCAATCCTCACAGCTTCATGCAATGAACTTTCACTGTCTTCTCACTAACTCTTCCAAACATAGATGCGTCCAACAATGATAAACTGTAACCATAAACTAAAAATCCATAATCTTAAATTTTGTTTCTTTTGTTTCCAAGACCAAAACATGATCGATGATGCTGAAAAGTTTGATTTTTTTTTATTGTGAAGCACACTAACAAGCTTAGACCGCAGGTGAAGAAGGTTTTGAATGAAGTATCTTCCTGAGATTATGAATCAGTTTTGCTCAGACCTTCACTAAACTGGAGGTTTATATGGATGGAGTCTTACCCTTAGGGCACCTTGATAAGCTTTCCTTCTATAGCAAGGGCCTTCTCTATAATATTGATAATCTCCTAAATGATTCTTGCTTGTTTCAACACATGACTGCCCTATGAAACTACCTTTTCATTTTCGTTTATTTCTGCCCCAGTTGATTTTTACCACTGTACACCTGAAAGAGTCATCAGTGATAACCATTGAACAGATTCAATATTGCATTTAAGACATTAGCTCATTATTTTTAATTCTGACTTATTAAATTTGCAGAGCATTTGGCTGAACAAGAAGAGTTTTGGAGCCAAAATGTCACACAAATGACCTCAGGATTATTTTTTTTTCTGGAGTTTACCTATTTCCAGCTGAAATCCTATGATCTCAATACCCAGTTTTTGCCATTACTCTTAACATTTCCATTTTCCTGCTCCTACAAGAACAGCTAATTATGTTCAGGTTTTATGTTTCTGTACCCTTTCAATGAGATACCACCTTATAAGAGAAATGTCTATTAACAGAAAGAGACAAGGAAGCAGATCAACAGTACATAGTACACATAAGAAAACTGTAGGAAGAATTGCTAACTACTAAAAGGAAAAAAAATGAGATGGACAAACTGGGTGTATTGACTCATTGTTTTGTATGAGAGAAGAATAAATTTTTTAAAAAAGAAGGAAAGCAATATGGAGACAGGGAAGATTTGAATAAGGTAAGGCTTCAAAATCATCAGGGCAAACAGCGAATCTTATAAGTATTCCTCAGGCAGTTAGGACTTCATTCTCAAAGAGCTTACATAGTTCTATTCCTGTAAAATTTTATGCATGTCTCTCCTTTGCTACTTCCACTCCCTATACACAGCTCTCTACAGCACATGTCTCATAAGCTTGGGTATCTCAACATCCTAGCGTCTCAAAATACGAATGTGGCTTCATCTTCACAGATTCATTCAAGGAACTCTCACAGAGTCTTCATTGAGTTTCTGACTCTGCAAAACAGATTGGTGCAACAGTGCTGAACTGAAACCCCAGAAAGAAGATTCTATGACTTACAAATTTTGCATCTCTCTTGTTTCCAGTACAACTTGGGTTATCAACCCTAGATATGACTTCTAAGTTGTGGTGGACACCATTACATATGAACCAATCTTGATAGCTGCTGGTAACAATGGCTTTATCAGATTTGCAGCAGATGTCGATTAAAGTTTAGATGCCACCTCACCAGATGAATAAGTCTCTGAAGGAGGAACCCTGTTTCAGGCAAGGCATTTAGTACCATAGACTCAGAACACTGTTTGCTTCTGTCTGTAATTTACATGTGTAAAACAGCTGTGGAATCACCCCATTACTAGGGATTTTCATATAAGCTGTACATGCAATCTCATGATTACATCTCAATCTTGTGGGCATTTCTTCTGTGAACTATCAAAACATGAATCCTCACTAAATTATCTAATTTTGACATATAAAAATATACTGGAATATGCTTCATAACTAGATTTATTCTTCCACAAAAAGTGCAATGCACTTAGACCCTGATTTATATCAAAGGCTCAAGCTAACTTAGAAGAATGGTGATGTCTCCCCAGTTCCAGACAGCTACATACAATCCACGTATTTTAGATTTCAATGCAAAATCAAAGTAGACTAGCTGCCCCTACAAATGAAATACACAACGAAAATTCCTAGAGTCCTGATTGTCAAGCCAAGATCTGGCATAAAGCAAGTCTGGTGCCAGTTCCCCACTTGCTAAAAGTCAGGTTGATAACATGACGACATAACTCCCCACACCAAGGCACCGTGTGCTTCCTTCCACCTGCACACTACCAGAGCCTGGCTCACAGCAGAGTGTTGCCATGATTACTCACTCAGTCTGTCTGGCCAGGCAGTGTAAATAAGAGCTTTCTGATGGGAATATATATATATATATATCTGTATGAAAAATGAGAGTTTCATAAGGCAGGAATAAAGAAAGTTACCACTAGAACACATGTGCTCCTTTTTCTATCCATCAGATAGAAAAGTTTAGTTCTCACCAACAATCATGGATTTTTTTTTTTTTGCAAACCCTGGTACAGTCTTGGAGCTTGTTCCCCCAAAACCACAATATACCAGAATTACAGGAAGTTCTGTATGAGTTGCTTCTTTGAATTAGGAATCAGGTTGCCTATACCTACAAAAAAATGAAGGCTTAGACAGAGGGAGCCTTACCCTTAGGGTACCTATCTAGGCTTCAAATGCTAAGAAGGACCTTCTCTTTAATGGTGCTAAACTTCATGAAATTTTCTGCCTCTTCTTTACCATAGGACTGCCCTTTAACTGCCTCATGCTGGTTTTCTCTATTAGATTGACTCTTCGAGGAGGTGGGTAGCAGTGGTGGAGAGGGAGGTGGAGGTGAAGGCTAAAGCTGCACTAGAGAAGGCCATGGCAAAAAAACTCCAGCTCAAAGTCACAGAAAATATATTCAGCAAAATTATAAAAGAAAACTTTTCTAACCTAAAGAAGGATGTCCCTATGAAGGTACAAGAATCTTACAGAACACCAAATAGACAGGATAAAAAAAAATCCCCTCACCATATAATAACCAAAATACAAAACATACAGAATAAATAAAGAATATTAAGAGCTACAAAGGAAAAAGTTCAAGAAACATATAAAGGTAAAACTATCATAATTACACCTGACTTCTCAATGGAGGCCATAAAAGTCAGAAGGTCCTGGATAGATGTGCTGCAGACACTAAGAGACCATTGATACAAGCCCAGACTACTATACCCAGCAAAGCTTTCATTCAACATTGTTGGAGAAAATAAGATATTCCATGACAAAAACAGATTTAAACAATATGTATCCACAATCCCACCCTTAAAGAAAGTACTAGAAGGAAAACCTCAATGCAAGGAAGCTAACTACACCCAAAATAACACAGACATCTGATAATGACTCACCAGCATAACCCAAAGAAAGAAAACACACAAACGCCAAAAAATAACCAGAGTTAACAACTACTGGTCATTAATATTGCTTAATATCAATGGACTCAATTCACCTATAAAAAGACAGGCTAAGAGTATGGATACAAAAACAGGATCAAACCTTCTGCTATTTACAAGAAACACACCTCAACCTCAAAGACAGACACTACCTCAGAGTAAAGGGTTGAGAAAAAGTTTTCCAATCAAATGGACCTAAGAGACAAGTAGGTGTGGCTATCTAACAAAACTGATTTCAAACTAACATCAATTAGAAATGATGGAGAAGGACACTTTATATTCATAACAGGAACTATTCACCAAGATGAAGTCCCAATCCTGAATATTTATGCTCCAATACAAGAGCACCAACATATGTAAAAGAAACAATACTAAAACTTAAATCGCACATCAAACCCCACACACTAATAGTGGGAGATTTCAACACTCCTCTCTCACCAATGGACAGGTCAACCATACAGAAACTTAACAGAGAAATAAGAGAAGTAACAGATGAAATGAATTATATGGACTAAACAGACATCTATAGAACATTCCACCAAAACACAAAAGAATATACTTTCCACAATACCTCATGGAACTTTCTCTATAATTGATCACATACTCAGTAACAAAGCAAACATCCACAAACACACACACACAAAAAAAACTGGGGTAACTCCCTGTGTCTTATCAGATCACCATGGAGTAAAGTTAGAATTTTACAAGAATACTACTCCCAGAAAGCCTATAAAATGAGCAGTCAACTACTGAACCACCCCTGGATCAAGGAAGAAATAAAGAAGGAAATAAAAGTCTTCCTTGAGTTCAATGAAAATGAAGGCACAACATATCCAAACCTATGTGTGTAGTGATAGGGGAGCGGGCCTGCTTTTCGTCCGGCCCACCTCCCACACAGGTAGCTTTACACCCAAAATAACGACACACAAATTGTATTCATTTAAGCACTCCCTGGCCCATTATATCTAGCCTCTTCTTAGCTAACTCTCACATCTTGATTAATCCATTTCTATTAATGTGTGTAGCACCACGGGAAGATTCTAACCTACGCCATCTTGGGCCGGAGCTTCATGCGTCTGCCTGACTCTGCTTTCTTCCTCCCAGCATTTTGTTCTGTCTACTCCACCTACCTAAGGGCTGTCCTATCAAAAGGCCAAGGCAGT
>LOEQ01004757.1:27790-47408 GCA_001685075.1 Bramus lutescens | reverse complement strand
ATGACCTCTTGAATTTTGCATGCAAATTGATGGAAATAGAAAACACTATCCTGAGCGAGATAACTCAGGATATGAATATGGTATGTACTCCCTCATTAGTGGATTCTAGCCATAAACAAAGGACATGGAGCCTATAGTTCAGAATCCTATAGAAGATAAGTAATATGTTCTTGTTCTTAACAATATTCGGAACTCTCACAGACTGAAGAAGTTCAATGTTTCAGGCTTTGCCCTCCCTAGCACACACAACTTTTCTACCTCACCAATTCTGTTTCACACATGGAATTGTACAAGGCTATTTTATGGTTTTAGAATCTACCACATCTTCACATGTCCACTGTGATCAGTGTCCTCTCTGCAGGTGTTTCAAATCTGTTATAAAATCATCAGTGCTCCATGAGCCATTCAATCTTGGATTGTCCATGTAGACACCAAAACAGAAGAATCCCCAGGAAATCCTGAAGATTCCAGGCTCTAACCAGATAGCAAACAAGGGTAGTTTCTATTTCTTCAAACTCATTGTTGGTGATTCTATTATTAACATGATCACTGTATGATCAGAGAATGATAAATGTTGGTCCTTATTACAAAATCCAATACCAAGACGATGTATGGAATAGTCCTATCAAAACTGGAAGGGAGAAGGGACTTCTCATTTCAGGAAACTTAATATACATGTTAATCTCTCACAAACACACACCAGAAAATAACATGATCTAGGTAAGCCCTCAAAAGTGGGCCTGGAAGAATGTCAGTTGCCTGTATCTAGGTCTTATTGAGTTGAAAATCAGTATCAACACACAAATAAAATTAAAATTTTCTGTGCAGACAGAAAAAAACCTTGCTTTTTTTAGTGATATCTCAAATATCAATGAGCCATGTTTGAGGCAAAAACATATTTAGTGGGAGAACTCCAACTGTGGAAGCTGAAATAATGCCTATTAAATAAATTTTACTGCTACCAATAAGCCAATGAATTTTTAAGTATCATTTTCTAAAATAGTTATAAAATTTTGAAGTATTGCATTGAAACTTTTGGAATACCACTCTATTTTTAATTTTACTAGGATCAAAAACTAAAAGGATGTTGCTGATCCATAATTCTAGTTTTATTTTTTGTGTTATCAGTGCATTGAGTTGAATAGCTGTTATTTTATGTTACATGAAATAAAAAATGACCACGGTAGATCAATAGGTATTCTATTATAACACATGAGGAGCAAGCACACAAGTCAATGCATAACTTGATATATCAAAAGGAAAATTGTTGTAGGGAGCGCAGGCCCTTTGGCCTGTCTTGACCACCTGTCTAGCTTACACGTGAAATACACCCAAAATAATCACACAGAAACTGTATTCATTTAAACCCTGTGTGGCCCATTATTTCTAGCCTCTTATTGGCTAATTCTCACATCTTGATTCAACCCATTTCTAATAATCTGTATGTCACCACGAGGTGGTGGCTTACTAGGAAATATTCAGCATGTCTGACCTGGTAGCTCCATAGTGGCTCTCTCTCTGCCCTTCTTCCTCCCAGCATTCAGTTCTCTTTTCCACACCTACCTAAACTCTTCCCTATCAAAAGACCAAGGAAGTTTCTTTATTCAACCAATGAAAGCAAAACAAATACAGAAGGACCTCCTACACCAGAAAATTAGCAGTGTTTCCCATATTTCTTCTCTAAAGGAAATGTATCCTTCAGTGCTTTAGTTAGGTGTTCAATTGCTGTTAAGAGACCTGATGAATATGGCATCTCATATAAAGGAAAAATATTTAAATGGGGTGTCTCACATTTTCAAAAGTCTGGCAATTGTCATCATGGTACAATATGGTGGGGTGCAGGCAGACATGTTTCTGTAGAAGAATCAAAGCATTGTACATCTAGACTCACTGTCAACATAAAGTGGTGTGGGACACTGAACACACTTTGAGCATACATGAAACCTCAACGACCACCCCCACAGTGACACACTTCTTTCCAAAAGGTCCATAACTACAGCATCAAAGACAACCTTCTAATAGCGCTACTCCCTATGAGACTATGGGGACCAATTATACTCAGAGTAACACAGGCACTAAGTATTAATGTTCACAAGGAAGTGTGATATATCCTCCTGTGTGAGGAAACGATGAACCCATAATATTTAGAAAGACTAAATTATAAGTTTGTTTCCACACTATAAATTATTAGACCATGAAATTTTGGGTGGGGCCCACCTAAGATCCCCTGATAGAATACAGGAAGTATTTAGCTTACATATTGGTGTGGGAATAATGACAAGATTATTCTTTATCCTCAAAAAGGACAGGGAGGTTAGTGAAGCACTCCTTCAATACCAGTTATGCTTTTAAGACGCCTGTTTTAATATCTTTGCTTCTTGTACTTGTACATTTATAATTTTCTCACTTGTATGTGCCTAAAATATGCTATACCACTATTAATTCCAAGGCATTCTAGTGTATTTTTTGTTAATTATGGTCAAATATATATGTGAATCAGAAGCCTAACTGTAACGAGCATAGTAAATAAACCATGTCTTTTAGACATGTAAAAATAGCTGAGTCAATAGCAATAATACATCCAACACTACACCTGATAAACAGAACCCATGACATCCCTCACTCATTCATTCCCTGAATGCCATAACATGAACTGGACAGTAAATAAGCAGAAAGCAAGAACAATGCTCTACCCTGTACATCTGGAGAGATTACAGATTTCTGTTAGACTCACCTGACCGTCAGCTAACATATTTAGCACAGGTGAGCACCCCGGGTGGAGCAGGCTTAGGACCTTATTTAGGAATTGAGAGTGTGAACCTTGTGTGATTACCATCAGCATAATAAATATAGCATTTGTTACATTAACTTCACATGTCTCCCTTCTTGCTCATGATATTACATTTTTTTCCAACTTCCTCTCCAGTATTTGTTGTCAATTTTTGGTGGGTTTTTTCCATTCTGATTTCAATGACCACAACTCTTGCCAATGGACTGAAACCACAATCTATAGAAACTGCAATAATTTATAATACCCCCAAACTCCACAATTCTGATAATAGCCAGTATAATTATATTTTTAAATACAAAATAGCAAATGCCTCAAAACAACAGTTGAGTTTGCTTACCATATAACATTTCCAGTCATACCAAAGAGCTCATCTATAAGGATTGGATCACACGTGCTGTCCCAGAAATATTCAAGACTCTAGCAATATCTGAAGTCTCAGAAGGCAAAGGGGGCATCATGGAAAGCTCTTCAAAGCAGCTGGGCACAAGAAGGGTTTGGAAGACGTTTGGGCTCCAATAAGGGTCTGGACTGTGGCACAGAGTCTACAGAATCCTAGTGGCAGAAAGGTGTTCAAAAAGGGTAGACAGATGCCTGCCTCACTTCCCTGCATCAGGTTCTCACCTATATTTCAATGGCAAGCTGTTCCTGTACTGATCCCAGCATCCTGCTCTTGCTAAATGCTATAGCAGCAGCACTATGACATCTACTTTCCAGGGCTTTAACATCAGCCCTAGCTATCTATTTACCAGGGTCAGTTCACATCCTCAGGATCACCAGGGACTAATTCCAGAGCTGCAGGTGATCAGCCGAGATGGCATTCCATGAGTGTATCCTTAAGCTCCACAGATATTCGAGATAGGCAAGACAGAAGCTGGGTTGGTGAATAAGGCCTGTGACCTTTATGCTGTCCCTTCTTACTGCCTCGCTGGGCCAAGTCTGCCAATCAGCCACTAAACACACCCTCTCCCTAAGGCAAACACAGCAGAAATTACTCCACTGATGTCCTTACAAGCATAATATCTTCAGATGCACCCCCAGGTAAGCCCCTCAGAGACAGACCCACAAGACATGCTCACATACATTCCCCCTCACTAGAAATGTCCTTTCAGACACTCTTCCAGCCTACCTTAGAGGACCTAGGAACCCTGTGGTGACCTCAGTTCCGAGGAAAGATGCATAATGGGTAGTGCTTAGCAAATAAACTGGAGATCTGCTCTAAGGTCAAGGCCAGTGGAGACAGTGGGACAGCCCATTCACTGCAGCCACAGGGTCCTGAAGAGGAGACCTGGACATCCAGAGAAGAAATCACACCGGAGCTGGGAATATAAAGCCGCTGTTAGCAATGTTGACAGGCCCTGAGCTCTGCATGAAGATCTCAGGTGAAGGAGGAAACATGCCCAGTACACATACCAACACAGAAGATTTGGATGAATCTAATGAGACCTTCACTCACATTAGACAAAGTACTACAGGAAAGTAATGACTATTGAGAGAAAGAATTGTTCTTTCCCAGGGATGAGTGTTCTAATTGTCTATCCAAAACAAAGTGGACGGCCCTGAAATCACATAAACAGAAGAAACACTAAATGGACCCAGCAGCTCATATTTATTTAAATGCATAGACATATAAAAATATGGGCATTAATACTAACAAAAGAGAAGCAGCTAATCTGAGGCAAAGTAACTGGTGGTATGTAGCATGCTTTTTCTTGAGCCATAAACCAGTTCCAAGATCATGAAATGCTGGCCTTTTTTCTTAGGCTCATTTCTTGCTAGCTCTTATAAATTCCCTGTTTCTCCTTATCTACATTTTGCCTCAAGGCTTTTTACCTTTCCTTCTTTCTGTCTGTCCTACATCTCTGCTTCTGATATCTGGCTGGCTGGCTGCTGCCTTGCTTCAGGTCCTGGGCTTGTCTTTCTCATTCTCTTCCATTCTCGCCTTGTTCTCTCTAGATTCCTCCTCCAATTTATTCCTTCTACCAGCCAGCCCTGCCTTCTGCTATTTATTTACTGTTTAGAATTTCGGACTAATCAGGTGCCTTAGTCACGCAAGGTGAAACAACAACACATCTTTACATTATTACACAAATGCACCACAATCACATAGTTAAAGTAATATTTCATGGCATAAACAAATGNTCCATTCTCGCCTTGTTCTCTCTAGATTCCTCCTCCAATTTATTCCTTCTACCAGCCAGCCCTGCCTTCTGCTATTTATTTACTGTTTAGAATTTCGGACTAATCAGGTGCCTTAGTCACGCAAGGTGAAACAACAACACATCTTTACATTATTACACAAATGCACCACAATCACATAGTTAAAGTAATATTTCATGGCATAAACAAATGTAACACATGCTTACAATGAGAAAGTATCATTCCACAACAGGGGCAGGGGCATGACGTGATTGGAGAGAGGAAGGGGAAAGAAGTTGTTCTGTGTTTATAATTTAAATATTAAAAATAGAGAATAAAGCTAAATAGAGAATTCTCAGAAAATGAAATACAAATGGCTGACAAACAAGTAATCATGTTAACTGTTTAACATAATTATTAAATACTGAGGAAATCCAAATTAGCTTCTACTTCTCTCTCATTTGATCTCACTAAAGTCAAAATGCCTAAAATTTAAAAAAATGACAAATCCTGACAATGATGTGCAGAAAATTGAACTCCATTTCAGTGCTTGAGGAAATGCAAAATGGTTCAATCATTTCTGAATTCAGAATAAAGGTTCCTCAAAAGGCTAACTCTAAAGCCATCATGTGACCCATCAGTACCACTGGCATAAGCATACAGAAGTCTATATCATGTATGATAGAAATCTGCTAATCCATGTTCACTGTGATTATATTTACAATAGCCAGGAAATGTAAGCACCCTAGATTTGCATCCGCTAATAAATGAATAATGAAAATTGTTATAATCATATATGCTAAAGTTATTGAGACATTGAGAAAATTTAAACTATGAAGTTCACTGACTGATATTTTGCTTGTATTCTGATAAATAAAGCTTACCTGAAGATCAGGATAAATTAATTCCCTATAGTTCTCCACTAGCTTTCACAAAAGCACTGTGGAATCCGTGTGTTGAATATTGAACACATGTGTTTACATTAACAAGACAGGCAGTGTGCTTTTGTTCTTTCATTCCCCTAATGATAGGATACTCTTTGGTACCCAGTAGACTTTACTCTTATTAAACAAGTTTACTCTTAATAATTCCTGCTCACTGTCTTACCTGAAATGACTCTTCTGAATCTTATTCTCTAGCATTTCAATCTGCTCACTGAAGTTCCAATATTCAAGTTCCTCTCTAGCAACAAAAATCTGTCATATTAATGAATTCCTAGTCATCTCCACTTCTCATTATTTCTAACCTTTAATTTTTCTTTTTATTTTGCAATAATAGTCAAACAAAGGTGCACATGTGACCACAGGGTAAAATTTTCTTGAGAGGGCAAGTGAAAAATTTTCATGTCTTTTCTCAGCTATCATGCTGAGATTTTATTTAGATATAAAGATAGATAAAGTATATAATACCTTCAGCAGATCCTACCCAATTCTGAAATTTCCATGTTTTATACTTCTAAACAAAATCACCAAATTTAGTTAAAGTCAAACTTAAGGAAAGAAAAAAAAATACTAGATGCTTCCATAACCAACTATCCAAAGTCTTGGGAAGAGAAACAAATTATTTGAAGAGTAATGATAAAAGTTAAATTATTCCTGAAGGTTTATTCATTTATTTAGTTTCTCTGTTATATTATTTGATTTATTTTCAGATACAGTTTCAGTACATACTTCAGGCTGGTTCTTAACTAATGGTCCTTGTCCTGATTCGAGTTTTCTCAATATGCCAAAAGTTAGGATTCTTTATGAAGAAGAACTTCAGTGATAGGGAGTTTCCTTGATTAATGATTTTTGAGGGAGGACCCAGCCCACTGTGGAGCTGTGCTATTCCTGGGCAGGTGGTACTGCAGAATATAAGAAAGCAAACAGAATTTCCAGATGTGTGTTTCTTTTCTAATGAGAAAAAGAAAAGGGGGGGGTAAATTTGGGTTGTATGGAAGTATCTGAGTGGAATTGAGGATATGGAAATCATAATCAAAACATAGTGTACCATAGTGGAGAAAACACATTTTCCACTATTAAACAAGTATTTGTAGGGAGGGAGCAGCTCAGTGGTAGAAGAACTGCTAGCGAAGCCCTGCTGGGTTTCACTCTCATCACAAAAATTTCCTAGAATCATGGAAAATAAAAGATATCCAAAAACCTCATAGTTGTAAAAGCGAATGAACTTTTAAAAAGGAAAGCTGAGTAATAACGATGACTTAGAACCATTTTCTGCAGACATGGGCCAGAAAGGACCAAACACAAGCAGAAATCACACAGATCTGAAGGAAAAACACAACCACCCTTCAGCTCTGAATCTAAACCTATGCAGTATGAACGAAGGTGCAACATTGTCACATTTTACATGTAGAAATCATGAGCTGGACAGTGACTCTGAGGGTAAGGCCATCACAACAGGGCCATCCTTGCATGCATATGGAGGTCAAGGCCACCCAGGCNAGAAAACACATTTTCCACTATTAAACAAGTATTTGTAGGGAGGGAGCAGCTCAGTGGTAGAAGAACTGCTAGCGAAGCCCTGCTGGGTTTCACTCTCATCACAAAAATTTCCTAGAATCATGGAAAATAAAAGATATCCAAAAACCTCATAGTTGTAAAAGCGAATGAACTTTTAAAAAGGAAAGCTGAGTAATAACGATGACTTAGAACCATTTTCTGCAGACATGGGCCAGAAAGGACCAAACACAAGCAGAAATCACACAGATCTGAAGGAAAAACACAACCACCCTTCAGCTCTGAATCTAAACCTATGCAGTATGAACGAAGGTGCAACATTGTCACATTTTACATGTAGAAATCATGAGCTGGACAGTGACTCTGAGGGTAAGGCCATCACAACAGGGCCATCCTTGCATGCATATGGAGGTCAAGGCCACCCAGGCTTACTAAAGACCAGGGAGCAAAATAAGTAAGCCTGACAAAAAATTTTAGACCACATATGTTATTTTATTTTTTTCAAACCACAACAAGCATTGATATTTAGTGGTCATATTAAATGATCTCAGCCAGGTGTGGCAGAACAAACTATAATCCCAGGGCTATGGAATCAGAGGAGGTAAATCTTTGGGTTTGAGGTCAGCCTGTTCTTCTCAACAATGCCAGGACCAACATATTTCTGTCATAAGTAAGGAAAACTATAATTCTAAATTATTTAGTCTTTAGCTCCATCAAAGACCTTAGAAGCATGTAATATTACCTGATATCAGAGAATTCTGGCTGCCTGGACAGTCACCCAAAGTTCCTCTGCAAACCTGGCATCTTCAACCTACAGGCCTAGAGTATCTGACAGAACTTTCAGTGAAGCAGTTAAATTTGAAGAACTGTCCCAGCTTGTATTGGCAAACTTTATCAGTTACTTTGCTCTGTGTCTTGTAGAATGTCTTGCAGACTCTCTGGTGAAACAGGAAACCCAAAGACCATCCCACCATGTTTTGACAAATTTCAGCAATCATTTTCCCATGGGTCCTACATGTCCTGTTTAAACAGCATACAATCAGGCATTCAAGGAAAAACAGTTTTTTTACCCAAATGGATCACCTTGCCACAATGAAAGCAAACTCCAATAGAGTTTTTTTTTTGATATCTATCATTCTTTCTTGAAACAAATTTCTGCTGCCAGTAGCACATGGGTCTCATTTTCATGAAAAACCTATGGTTATTAAATTTTTTAAATGTCATATTCTATAATCCTTTGAAGAGTTTTAAAATTCTATATCTGTCTAAAATAAACCAGAATAAACTTGAAAACATACATAATGTGCATGCAAATTTGATTATTAGAGATCAATTAGTAACCTCATTTCTTAATTATTGCATTTTTATATCAGCTGCATAAGGAAAGTACCCCAAATAAGAGTAGCAACATGCACAATAACAAAATTAACTTTAAATTTGTAGTAATATTGCAAAATCTATGCCCATGCAAAATATGAGATTAATAGTTGTCTTTCTTATTCTACATTCCCCTAAATTACAATAAACATCCATGACTCCCCAAATAACCAAAAGCCTTCCACACCTCAGCTCTTAGGAATGTGTGTGTCATTTTCTCTATACTGACTCTTGTTGTTTGCGGGTGAAGACATCTTTAGAAATCCCAGAGAAAATTTGAGAAAATGGTCAAGACCAGGAAAGACACCTTATATACTTTATTGATGTGTGTCACCTTTAAAGATTCAGGTGGTATTGCCTGAATAAACCTGCCAAGTATTAACCTGGAACAAGCCCACAGCCTCTTGTTTCCCACTGAAACAAAAGCAAAATGTCTTCCCCAAAGCATTTTTGGTTTCCGTTTGACAAATACATTTTTACTTCCTTTTTAAAGTTAAGATAGACCTAAAGTATCTAGGTTAGTTAAATTTCTCATTCATCCTTCCACAACACCTGCTCAACTATGTTTAAAGCAGCTTTATTTCTAATAGCCAGAAACTGTTAACAACCTAGATGTTGATGTCCACCAACCAAAGAATGAATAAAAACTGTGGTACAAGTGTCCCACACAATATAATATTAGTCAGTTATTAAGACAAGGACATCATAAACTTGCAAATGAATGAAAGAAAATACAAAAAAATACTGTGAGTAAGGCAACCAAGACAAATATGGCAAACATGGTATGAACTCTCTTATGCATGAGTAATCATTGTAAAGGATAATCATTGACCCGTCCTGCAGGCACAGTTATTCAAGGTACGGTAAAGGTCAGTAGTCAAGACATCTGCTGCCCGCGCAACCTGGAACATTTCTTAAAAAAAAAACCTGTAGCTTTTCTTTGAACAATTTTTTCAAAGAGTCATTACTCAAAACAACTGATGCTTAACTGCTGCAAGGGAAAGGCCCAAGTTCCTGTTTCTCAGGAGGCCTTGGGGCCGGCCTAGGAGGCATGGCTCCTAACAAATCATGCTACAATCCACAGACACAGAGAGGTTAATTAACAACGAAGGCTCTGAGGGAGGATACATGAATCTTTCTGGAAAGAGAAACTAAAAAAGATTTTCTGAATGAAATGGGGGTGGGTGGGGATGGAAACAGGAGAAATCAGGCCAGGTCTGGGTGGATGGAGGAAGAATGGGGAGAGACTACTAAAATTGGAAACATTTGGGAGTTTATAAGGAAATCTAGTACAGTGAATACTCATTAAATTCTATGAAAATGACCTTAGCAATGGCTCTTAGGAATGGGGCACGAAGAGGCTGTGAAGCATTCTCTAACCAGGCAAAGCTTTCAGTATTGGGACTGGGACACCAACCCAGCCACAAAACCTTTAACCAACAATTAGTCCTGCTTGCAAGATGTAAAGGGTTCTTTGTTTCTCTGAACATGTAAGAGTAAACAAATAATAAATGGTGTAACTTCTGGCCCATTCCATGAGATGGACCCCAAGCCCATCAATGCTTAATTGGCCTAGACCTGAAGCTCAATAGACCAGAGGTCTAGGATAGAACAAAGAAGATTGACAAGAAAAGTCGATGGAATGATTCCTAGTGATATTCTCCTATACTCACAGAATGGTACCTAGTCCAATTGCTATCAAATGGCTTAATCCAGGAGCTAAAAGCAGCACATGTAGAGACCCACAGCCAAGAAATAGGAGGAGCTCAGGAGCACCTGCTGGTAAGAAGGAAGAACCACAGCAGCCACCTCCCAAAGTGGTTGAGGACACTAGGATAACAGAGCCCACAGAACCAACTAAGCAGGAGTCATTGGTGCTCAAAGACTAAAGTGAGTATCATGATCCCATAGGGCTTTGTGCTAAGTCTATATACATATACATATATACACATATATATGGGGGAAGGTGTGTGTGTGTGTGTGTGTGTGTGTTATGATTTTATTCTTTGCTGTTTTGAGAAACTCATAACAGTGTTGGGGGGAGGCGGGCTTGACTTTGACTCATTTGACAGCTCTTGGGACCCTTTTCTCTTACTGGGTTACTTTATCCAGGCTTGATATAGTTTCTGCCTGGTCTTATTTTAACTTGTTGTAACATGTCATGTGTATGGGCTGGTTTTGCCTACCTAACTTGACTACAAGCTAGAAACATAAGAGAGCAGGGAGCCTCAGGAGAAGAAATGCCTTCACAAGTTCCAGAAATAAGACAATCTCTCAATTATTGACTAAGGGCACAGGGCACAGCACACTGAGAGTGTGCTGCCATTCCTAGGGTGGTGGTCCTGGGTTTTATAAGAAGTGAAGCTGATGTACCCAGAAATGCAGGATACAAGATTAACTCAAAAAATCAGTAGCCCTCCTGTACATAGCTAAAAGGGCTGGGAAAGAAATCAGAGAATCCCTTCACAATTGTCAGGGTCCAATGCCCCAACATAAATCTACTTTTCCTTAATTGGATGGAAAAAAAAATGAGACATAGTTCACACAGCAATATCTGAAAAGAGTCTCAGGATTCATTCATTCCGAAGGTCACCCGCCTTTATTATTCAAACACCTTTTATTCCCCCAGGTGAACCAAGGTGGAAGCTCATTAATATTCTCTTTCAGGGGATCTGGGAGCACAATCACATCTGCAACTCTGTCACCAGCTTGGAATTCACATCTCTTTCCAGGTGATCTACATAATAACAAAAGAGAAGGAGCCTTTTGTTAGGTAGCCACAGATTGTCTGGCAGGTTAGTAACTCACTTGGAAACCAACCTTGGCCTGTTAACTTGGCTGTCACTCCAGGTAAAAAATATGGGCCTACACACAATAGCCACAAATAGCATAAAATATCTCAGAGTAACTCTAATCAAACAAGTGAAAGACTAGTATGACAAGAACTTTAAATCTTTGAAGAAAGAAATTGAAGAAGACACCCAAAAGTAAAAAGATCTCCCATGCTCTGCAGAATTAACATAGTAAAAATGGCAATCTTCCCAAAAGCAATCTAGAGATTCAATGCAATGTCCATCAAATCCCAGCAAAATTCTCCACAGACTTTGAAAGAACAGTACTCAACTTCATATCGAAAAGCAAAAAACCCAGGAGAACCAAAACAATCCCGGACAATAAAAGAACTTCTGGAGGCATCACATCCCTGACTTCAAACTCTACTACAGAGCTACAGTACTGAAAACAGCCTGGTATTGGCATAAGAACAGACAGGAGGACCATTGGAACTGAATAGAAGACCCAGATATCAATCCACACACCTTCGAACACCTGATTTTTGACAAAGAAGCAAAAAATATCAAATANTATAATGATTTAATTCTTTGCTGTTTTGAGAAACTCCTAACAGTGTTTGAGTGGGTGGGGGAGGTTGTCTTTGACTCATTTGACAGCTCTTGGGACCCTTTCTCATACTGGGTTACTTTATCCAGGCTTGATATGTTTTCGGCCTGGTCATATTTTAACTTGTACTATGCGTATGGGCTGGTTTTGCATATCTACTTGACTATAAGCCAGAAACATAAAAGAGCAGGGAAGTCTCAGGAAAGGAGATGCCTCCACAAGGTCCAGCAATGAGGCATTCTCTCAATTATTGATCAATGGCATAGGGCACAGCCCGTTGAGAGTGCCATTCCTAGGATGGCAGTCCTGGGTTCTATAAGAAATGAAGTTGAGCAAACCATGTGAAGAAAGCAAGAAAGAAGCACTCTTCCATGGCATTTGCATATCTCCTGCCTCCAGGATCCTGTCCTGTTTACGTCCCTGCCCTGACATCCTTTAATAGTGAACAATATAGAATTGTAACCCAAATAAACCCTTTTCTCCTCATCCTGTGCTGTGGTCATGATGTTTCATCACAACAANAAATGAAGTTGAGCAAACCATGTGAAGAAAGCAAGAAAGAAGCACTCTTCCATGGCATTTGCATATCTCCTGCCTCCAGGATCCTGTCCTGTTTACGTCCCTGCCCTGACATCCTTTAATAGTGAACAATATAGAATTGTAACCCAAATAAACCCTTTTCTCCTCATCCTGTGCTGTGGTCATGATGTTTCATCACAACAACAGAGACCCTAATTAAGACACCATGTTTGGTTGATATGTATGAGAGACCTGCTCTTTTCTAAAGTTAAACAAAGAAAAGAGAATTGGAGGAAAGTTGGGACAGAGAGCAATGGTGGGAGGAAACACTGCAGTCAAGATGAAAGAGGAATAAATAAAAGATAAATGAAAGAGAGGAATGAGGAAAACTGAGGGAAGAATGGGTCAAGGAAAGATGAAAATTCAGCAGGGCAAACGACAAATCCTGTGACTCCATCTCAGGTACATGGGCTTCATTTTCAAAGGGCTTAGAAAGCTCTATCCATGCTGAAGCATTAATCTAATTGACATTTAACAATAAGAAATCAGGAGTCAGAGAGCAGGGTAAGAACCTGAAAGATCAAGCTGACCACTCTCTAGTGACTAATACCTCTACAGATTCTCCATGCAAGTAAAGTGCTAATACCCTTTCACGTCTGCCTTAGTAATCTTGACTCCTATCTGTCCAGAGTTCTCCAAACATCTATGGTAATTTTGGTCAGGTACTAATTAGCTCTGAAGTGACTCCAAGCAAGCTGTATTATCAGAATATAATAAAACTATCACACATTTCCTCCCTTTTGTTCGATTAAAAAGGGAAGGTTTTAACTAACACCATAAAGCTATATACACTAAATACAATAATTATATATAATATATACAGGGAAGGATTATATTAATAATATCCAATCTATTTGCATTTGGTAAATTTAGAGAAAATATCCTACCTTAGTAAGCCCAAGGTGTTGTACCTAAATTACTTTTTATCATAACTTGCATTACCAACCTTAAATAATCTTTTTATGTCTCTTAACCTTAGATACTTTATACATTTTTGAGTTCTTTTTTCAATTTGGTAGCATGCATAATTACAATTTTTGCGTCTCTAGCTCCAACAGAGAACTCAGAAGGAATAATATTACCTGAGTAAACAGGAAGTGTAAAGCAAACAATATTTAAAATAAATTTTTGCCAGATTATGGTGGTGCATGCCTTTAATCCCAGCACTTTTTTAAAGCACTTAATTTTTTCTTTTTTACATTTTTTTATTACTTTATAATAATACCAATCAAAAATTTCACTTCTTCCCCTCCTCCCATTTCCCTCCCACTCCCCTACACACCCTTCCCCCTTCCCCCCTCCAGTCCTAAAATAGGGCACAGTACCCTGCCCTGTGGGAAGTCCAAGGCCCTCCCCTTTTCATCCAGGCTTAGGAAAGTGTGCATCCAAATAGAATAGGATCCCAAAAAGCCAGTACATGCAGTAGAGACAAATCCCAGTGCCATTATCATTGGCTTTTCAGTCTGCCACAATTGTCAGCCACATTCAGAGGGTCCAGTTTGATCCCATGCTCGTTCAGTACCAGTCCAACTGGATTTGGCGAGCTCCCATTAGCTCAGGAACACTATCCCGGTGGGTGGAACAACCCCCCATGGTCCTAACTACCTTGCTCACATTCTCCCTCCTTCTGTTCTTCAACTGGACCTTGGGAGATCAGCCCAGTGTCCCAGTGTGGGTCTCTGTCTCTATCTCCATCCATTGCTGGACAAAGGTTTTATGGTGATGTTCAAGATAGTCATTAGATTGACCATGGGACAAGGCCAGTTCAGGCACCCTCTCCTCCACTGCCCAGGGTCCTAGCTGGGGTCTTACTAAAAAAGCCTGAACTCCACAAAATTGGAAAATGTAAAAGAAATGTACATTTTTAGACAAATACCATATACTAAAATTAAATCAAGACCAGGTGAACAATTTAAATAGAACTATAAGTTGCAAGGAAATAGAAACTACCATCAAAAACCTCCCAACCAAAAAAATCCCAGCACTTTCACAGCAGAGGCAGGTGTATCTCATTGAGTTAGAGGTCAGCCTGTTCTACAAAGTGAGTTCCAGGAAAACCAGAGCAACACAGAGGAATCTGTCTTAAAAAACAAACAAAAAATGAAATGAAATGTCTTTTTGTTTTGTAGAACTCTAAAATAACTCTAAAGCCATTTCTGACAACTCTGAGGCCATTTCTGAGCAGTAGTTCTCCCCCACTACCCTGGGAACCAAGGACCTATACATGCATGCAATGAAATGTTGGGAACTTTCCATCTCCCTGAGTCCGTGTGAACGTTCTCCAATAGAACTCAGTTATTGAATAGGGGCAAGATAACCCTTAGGGGTTAACTCAGTACCTGGTGTTTTGACTCAGTCCCTGGGAAAAGGTCAAAGTAACCCTCAAATGTTTCCTCTTGTCTAATCTGATCTGGCAACTGCTCTCCAGCCAATTATTGGTAACAGCCCTTTGAATAAAACAACCCTCCAGACCCGCCCCCCTTGTTTCTGTGGCTTTTTACTTTAAAAGTAACCTGTACCAGCCATTTGGGGTCTTTCTGGCTTCTTGAATGCTGAAAGACCCTGTCATGACAGAATTAATAAAATCCTCATGCTTTTACATCAACTGCAGAGTGAGAGATGGTCTCTTGGGGTGACTCCTCCTGGTAGTTGGACTTCAGGGTCCAACAGTTTCACCTTGAAAACATAACTAAAATGACTATAAGCATGATTATAATAAGTGACTGATAGGCCAATTTATTCTTTTGAGGGGAACAAATTTGGATGATGTGTTATTTTTTTGATGTCTCAGTTGTCCAGTGGTTTTTAGATTCTGTAGTTGGATATTTTCATGCTTTAAAAAAAAAAAAACTCTGCCTCAACCCTAACTTCATGGAGTTTTATTTTTGGCAACTATATTTAATCAAAAGGAAAACATCTGTTAGTCTTATGAATTAGTTTAGATTGAATAGTAATGCTCTTTGATGAACTACTGTCTATTTTACTCAAAAAATCTTTTTGTGTGAATCTAATCTTAAACAATTTTGGTGGTCTCTATAACTTTATTCCCCCTGGGGAAACAAAAGCAAAACATCTTCCCAATTTAACACATCTATTGGTTTTTATTCTGAGGTCAACATATCTTTAAAGCATACAGATTAATTTAATTTAGCAGGGTTTTTTATTGTCTAATGTCTCCCCACAGCTTGTGGGGGGGTTTTCATCAACATTTAAACTTTTAAAGTTAACAATCTATTCTGTAACCTATCTCTGGGGTCTTAATTACCCCTTTCTGTTAACTGGTCATATCTTTTAAGATGCCTGATGAAGTGCTAATCTAATTAATCTAATTAATCTTGGACACTGCCAAGGTGGGACTAACCTTACTGCAGGTTAAGTTTGATGTTACTCCTGTGACAAGGAATTAAGTTGCATACTCCTTCCATAAATTAGGGGCATAGATGGATAGAGTCTTAGACTTGGGGCTCCTTCCTAGGCTTTAAATGCAGAGCAAGTGCCTTCCCTTAATGATACTAAAATTCTTGAAAATCCCTGTCTCTTTCACAACTGGACTGCCATATGAAACTACCTAGTGCTTTTATTCTTGGGACATGAAAATTTTCAGATAGGTTTGGGGCTGAAATATCACACAAATGATATTAATTTTTTATGACGTCTTCTAAGCACCTGTACTTACTTATCTGGCCAAGATTACCTAATCGAGCCACAAGGAATGAAGCCAGGCTTAAGCTGGAGGAGAGGCCACAGCAAGAAAAGGCTATGACTGTTTATTGAGAGTAATCAGACATTTTACATCTTTATCAGAAATAGAAATAACAGGAATTTCCAGTATCAATACAGTGTAGTGGCCAGGATACCATGAAGACTGCAAGCTATACAGGGAATATAGGATTATTGTCTCAGACCAATTGTCCAGTTGAGCTCCCATACTTCCTTGATGACTAAAGGAAGACTCAGAGAAACACAAATTAGCCTGAATGCCTCACTGCCTGAGGAAGTGCATCACCCTGTCAGCTACTGAAAGGAACATTGTGCCCTAAGATCCATGAATTTTAACCTGAAAAATGTAAGACACACATCTCTCAGGGCCAATCCTGCTCCTTTGTTCCCTGCAGAGCCTTTCACCCCCTAAAATGCTATGACCTTGATCTCCACTGTCTGCCATTACTCTCAACATTCCTCTCTTTCAGGTCCTACAAGAACAATCAATTAAGCTCTGCTTAGAGCTTTCTGTGACTTTTGCCATCTAAACTCCTGTTATCTTCAAAATTTTTCCAAAATCAATATTTCCAAGTCCATTACAGCAATAACATCACTTTTAAGGTACCACTATTTTTTCCAACTTTCTTCTCTGTTGCTGTAACAAACCAAAAGGAACTCTGGTAGTGAACAGGTTTTTGTTTTGTTTTGTTTTGTTTTTACCCTTATGTCAGAGTCCACCATTGTGGGAGCTTAGGAACAAAACTCAAGTTAAATACTGAAGGCAAAACATGTGGAACCATCGTTTCATGGATTTCTCTTTTGCTTTGTCACTGTCTTGTGCTCAGCTAGCTCTCTTAATCAGCCCAGGCCCACATGCTTAGAGACGTTGCCAACTCAGAGGAAGAGTCTTCTTCCAACATCAATCATCAATCAACACAATCTCATTCAGGCAGAAATAAGACATTCTGATCTAGACACAGACTCAATTGATGTTTCCTCAGATGACCCTAGGCTTTGTCATGTTGACAGCTGGGGCTAATTAGCACACAGGGACAATAATATATGAGAAGGTCTTAAAGAACTAAAGGCAGTGTATTAATCTTGACAATCACTTAAGCAGCAAAGACCTAAACATGAAGATAGCAACAACTCAAAAACCCAGATATCCCAGAAAATGGAAAGAGGCAGGCATCTAAGATCAAGAAGAGAAAATTAAAGCTGTCGCTCCACAGAAACTATTTAAAACAAAAACAAAAATTTAAGAAACTAATAACAGGAAAAATATTCTGAATACAAATTGGTGAATGTCCATCATTTTCAAAAAATTAATGATAATAATTAGATTATGGTACATAAAATCTACAACACAGATGGCACCACTGACCAAACAAGATTTAAAGACAGACCTACAAATATACATTATTGTCCTTTAAACAAGAACTACAAGATTCTAATAAAAATCAAACTCCAAGAAATCACTGACCATCACTCATCCTGTACACTCCTGTTCTCTCCTTTACCAATAACAGAAAATGGATGGGGTGAGAAGGGCTGTTCACCAAAATTGACAAGATTCTCTTGAAGCCTCATGATGTTTTCTGCTTAATGAAAAATAGTTTTGATTAATAAAAGAATCTCATCCTCTTATGATAAAGAAAATGATGTCTGTTAGGATCACTTAGACACCATTTCATTTCCTACAATTGGTGATTGAATCTAAGTCTGCATCAGAGTGAGGAAGTGAAAACTTTTTAAAAGAAATTTCAAAAGAACAGATTTTTAAAGAATAAGCATACATGTAAAACAACTTTCTATACTCTAACTGCTGTATAAGTCACAAACACTTTTGAAAACAAGGCTATTACTATTTTTTGAGTATGTTTGTGCATGAGACAAAATGCTTTACATATGTATACATGTAATATACAAAAAAGAGATTGTCAGATCACCCAGGATAGGGACTAGTAGATATTTATTAACCTCACAACTTGAATGTAGGTTTTTCACTCAGGACATCCACAAAAAGAATATGTGCTGAGCCACCTGCCAAGACATAATACCTTTTATCCAATAAACCAAGTCTTTCTCAGATTAATGAAAACAAGAAAAACAAAATACAAATAAATAAAGAAGTAAAGAAATGATCTTTGGGAACATGATGCTTCAAATTAAGATGGCTTGTAAGGTAAATTTGCACTATTAAATGAATACAACCCAATCACTTTGCCCAACAATTTGTAAGAGGAAAGCTAACCACAAAGTTACATTCACAGTAGAAACAGAAAGAATGCTCATTGGCATTACGTACTTATCATATCACTTAAGTAGCAAAGACTCAAATGTGAAGCTACCATCAACTGGAACACCCAGATATTTCAGGAAATAGAAAGAGGCAGGCATCTAAAATGAAAAAAAAAGTCGCTCTACAGAAACTTTCCAAAACACAAAACTTTAGGAACTGATGATATTAGAAATTTTCTGAATAAAATTGGTGAAGGTCCATCATTTTCAAGAAAATAAATAATATAGTTACACTACAGTATAGATTACAGAAAAATAGTATACAGATTCACATAATATGCTTTCTATATTTTCCACAAAGATTCATCAATCAAGAATGTGTCCTATGTTAGCAAAAGAATAAAGGTGTTGAAGGAAAAAAGCCAAGAACAAAAGCAGGAAAATATAGTCAACTTTTAATCAAAGACCAAAGTAAACCAAGGCAAGGAAAAGTGTGATCTTGACGAATGTTACCCAGCTACCATTGATTATATGTGTACAGAAATTAAATAAACACAAACTTTACAACTTTCACAAAGATATCTCAAAGTAATCCTTAAACTGTTGTTTCTGATCCCCAGTTACTAATATGTCTTCCAAAGACAGAAGTTTCATGATATAGATGCTCTCTTAGCAAACAGAGGAGATCTCTTGTGATGGCTCTCCAGCCCCTGTACTTCCTTCTGGTTTCAGATCAATGCAGTCCCACTGATGCCCAATCCCAAAACAGACTAGAAAAATGATTTAAACTCTGCTTCCTGCTACATGGATTATGGCAGAAGATGTGGATTGTGCCTTTTCTACCTGTCTAACACAATGCACACCTGAGACATCGCCTCAGATCAGAAACTCCTTTTGTCCCCTGGAACTAAGCTTCACTGGATCACACCATTGCAGC
>LOEQ01004757.1:13184-24193 GCA_001685075.1 Bramus lutescens | reverse complement strand
GGGTTCCCTGCCCTGTGGGAAGACCAAGGTCCTCCCCCCTCCATCGAGGTCAGGAAGGTGGGAGCTCTGTTTTATTATCAGTACATCAGGTCCTTAGGGAAACTCACAATGTTTAGGCCCCAGGCTGTTACTAGGTCTCCCAAAAATCTCTCTCCTCCTTGCCTGAGGACATAAATGAAAGCCTTGATTGATCAGGTTCTCCTATACACAACAGTGTTTTACATTTCAAATATATGTCACCTGATGTCATATTGCCCATCTGGCAGAACTGTGCTTTTCTCAAAAAGAAAACCGGAACTTTAAGGCACATTAGGCCTTAAGCTTGCTTGGGAACCTGTAATGCCTCCTTTTAAAGCTTGTCTGAGGATTGTTCTTTGATATGGGGATGTGCCTGGTTTCTGGTTTTTAATCAGTGGTGGCTTCTTTGTAATGGTTTGGAGCCAAATATCTGGACAATCCAATTGAACGTTGTGTACCCTAGCATCCTAATTTCTAACAGCCCTGATTAAAACACATTTATCTTCTGGGTGTTTTAGAGGCATTCCTCCCTCAGCTAATTCTACTTTGTGAGACTTATCTATGTCCAAGGCATTGGCAAATCCTTTATATCACCAATTCTACTCTTCTACATTGCGGCTTAGAAGTGCAGTGCTATCCAACAGGTCAGATGGCTTGATATCCTCCACATATTTAAATATAAATGGAGATTGTATGTAAAGGATAAATGCAAAGTGCTCAATATCGAGAAGATGCTTGAAATACTAAGCCTCTTCGAGTTTGGCATATTGAAGCTGACAAGATGTTTGTACACACAGCAACATGCTCCCAATTCTCTAAGCAGATTAAGCCCACAGCGCAAAGTTATTCAGAGTTCTGTCCCTAGGTCTACGAATTAAGAAGGACCACATGGAACACAGGGAATCTTGCAGCAGGTTTCCTCACGGATCCCGGGAGGACGCACCATGCTGTCTCCCGCACCTCACCCTCTGCTCCTCCCCATCTGGAGACAGCATTCCCTCGCTCACCATNCCGGGAGGACGCACCATGCTGTCTCCCGCACCTCACCCTCTGCTCCTCCCCATCTGGAGACAGCATTCCCTCGCTCACCATGCTGTGTTTTCTCAGCTCGCCAAAGCTCTCAGTTCATCATCTCCCGGCAGCAACAACTTCACCGCAGCACAGGAAACAACTAGCGCCAGCTCCTCCACAAAGCCGAGTCTGAAGGCGGGTACCCAAAACAGCCCTGCACCACTTTTGACTGGCAGGTCACCTGGAGGGTCTGATTGGCTAGTGAGGCCTGAGTGACAAGAACACCTCTCATAGAGCACTAGTGTGTTTAAAGACACAGCACAGAGGTTCCTGGCCATTTCTTCCACCCCAGGCAAAGATCTTTTCTAGATAGGCCAAGATAGGCATTTCAGTAGCACTTGCCCCTGGCACTTGCACTCTATAGGAACTTTCCCCTTTTCCTCCAGGACACAACGTCCAGCTAGCTTGTACAGTGCACTGTGCTAGGTGTGTGCAGTGATTTCCTATCCCACAGGGGAAAGGATGCCAAGAATATTAACAGTTAAAGAGAGTTTTAAAGTCACAAGATGAGAAGTTTGTTCTGTGGCTTCATGCTGAGCTCAGATAATCTGAAGGTACTTTTTACATGGTTTTTACAGGGATTTCACACAACATAAAAAAGAAAAGCAGTAACCAGATCTCAAACAAGATGATAGGTCTTTCCCACAACAGAAGGCTGGATGATGGCTCCAGTGCATTATGGGTTTATTCCTGAAATTCAAAGCAAATTTAAGGCAAATAAGTAATAATAAAAAGAGTAGTGTTCATGGAAATTTGAATACATAGAGAATAATGGAGCCAGGAAGAATGTCTTCATGAGCACTATTGTTAGCCAGCACATCTTCTATGGTCAGGTGAATAAAATATACAACTGCATTATTCAATATACTTTACATGAACAGGACTGGTAGATTGAATTTAACCATGTATATAAAAAGTGGTTCAGGTCATCTAAAAATAACTGCCTACCAATGGAAATTGAAGAAACCAATAGATAGCTTCTCAGCCTTTTGCTAAAAAGATCAAGTGAAGACTCCAGTAGTTGTTCAGCCCGTGAGGCTCGATTTCTCAGCTGGTTTTAAGTATTCACCAAAATTTCTAAGAACTAGGCTCTAAAGCTGGTAAAGGAATGAGCTTGGTAGCCAGAGCTAGAGCAAGGAGGCAGAAGAGACTTTTCTTATTCTATATACTTTAGATGTGACAGCTGCTACCAGAAGATGAGAAGGTTAAAGTTAAATCACAGTCTTTGTTTGATTCAGATTTTTTTTTTGGTGATTTCAAGACAGGATTTATCTGTGTAGTTGTGGAACTCATTCTATAGGCCAGAATGGTGTCAAACTCAGAAAATCCCACTGCCTCTGTCTCTTGAGTGACTGTGTTAAAAGTGTGCACTGACACTAGACAGGTAAAGGTGGGTCCTATCATCTCAAATTATCAAGAATAATGGAGGATGTTTTCATTTCAAGACCTTTAAGTAAAATCTCAGGTATAATCAATTCTTTGTGTATTAGTTAGTCCCAGAGTTAGTCAGTTTGCCTACTAAAAATAGCCATCTCAACACTCAAGACAGAAGAAATGAGAAAAAATTCTTACCTGAAGGAGGCACAAAAAACATGGGAGTTATTTTCAGATCAGTGATTTTCCTCAACAAAGGAAGCATGGGGATTTTACTAAGGGAGTCTGAACATGCTCATGTAATGTTTTCCCTTTTCTTAAGAATGTTCAATTAACAAATCCACTTCTGAAAATGATCATAATGTAAAGACAGAGATATATAGGGACATTCTTACCTCAAAGTCATGTAGGAACATATGTAAATTACAAAAATGATGGAAAGAATTGGCTCTAGCATGTTCATATTCTACCATAAGTTCTTAGTTGAAAGTCAAGTAGATGAAACTGAAAAGTCGATCGTCAATCTTGATAGTAGATCTAAAAGATAACTCACCAACACCATAATTCTCACAGACACAAAAGATAGAAAAATGCAAAACCAGAAAACTTCAAGGAAAAGTCACCTAACAGCCCTATATACAGTGCTCCTGCATGAACAGTTATGATGATCTCTATTAATCTCAGAGTAAAGCTGCTTTTTCTCTGAGCAGGGTGACTAGGCAGAAAATCACAGCTGCTTCCATGCAAGATAAGAAGGAATCCATTTTAACTAGACCTGGCTTGCTGTTTGTCTCAGGGTTGTGACATCACTAAAAATTTCATTCTTTATTTTTTCTAACTTTAAAACATATTTAGTTATGTGGTGTTTTGATTGTGTGTGCCTGTGCCCAGTACCTACAGAGGGAAGAAGAAGGGATGAGATCCCTGGGAGTGGAATTAGAACAAATGGTGTGCAATCATGCAGGGTCCAGGAATGGAATGAAGGTCCTCTGTAAAAACATCCAGGGCTCGAATTGCTGAGCTATCTATCTAGCTGCTAATTTTAATTTAAAATTACTCTTCAAAAATTGTTAATTGAAAGACAATACATCACTTTTTATTTTTATTTCTTCCTTCCATCCCTCCCACAAATCTCTTGCAACTTCATCCTTGTTAGATGTGGGTGAATAAGTATGCTGAAATACATGGACACAACCTACTGCTTCCATTTTTGTTGGTTGTGTATGTAAGGATAATGGACTGACTACTTTTTATTAGATAAACAGTTAGGGAGCTCATCCATTCCTAAGGCTACTTCTCTCAAATGGAGGAGAATTCTATTTTTTAATCAACTTTAGATTTCTGGCCCTGACTAGGCAGCCTTGCACAAGAAACATAATCAAGAATAGAAAACTTATGATAGAAAATATTGTTGAGTTCAGGGGCGTCGCACAAAGATGAGAACAGACTATCAAAGTCTAATAAACCAGAAACAAACTTTATTCCAGAAAACAGATTCTAAAAAAACCAGAAGCAAACTTAAAAATAAAAACAAAACAAAACAAAAAAAAAAACACCACGAGGCATAGAAACTAATCAGCTATCTGACACCACAGCCAGAGATGGTGTTTGTTAGGAGGTGGCAAAAGGCAGGTTTCTGAACCGGTCTTTTTATAGTAGAGGCACAAAGCATTAGGTCTGAACAAAGGGATTTTTACAGTTTAGCCCCTACCAGTGGGTCATGGGAGACCCTAAGGAGGGGAGTAGATTCTAACATCAATGGGAAACTAGGCAGCTATCATGAAATATGTTTCAGAGGAGACTACAATGAAAGTCACTAGTTGCAAGGAAATAGATGCCTTTAGTCAGAAAAAGGGACTACTAGTAATATCAGAGGGTTAATAAATTAGAATAATTGGTTCTTAGGCTGGGAACTTAGAAGACAGCAGACAGCTTCTCACACTATCTCAAGTTAAACCTCAGATAGAGATTGTCTTTCTTTACAACCTCCATTAGCAGAATTTATTAGTCAAACCATTGTCTGTACTTAGTCCCACTGTCTCTCGTGATATTTTGGTGGTGGATACTGAAGCCTCATGCCTTCCCTTTGATGGTTCCAGTTTCCTATAACAGAGACAGTGCCTAAGCCAGAGGTCATGTATCTCTGTCTCCTAAAGGTTAACTCAGTTCATATCTGTCATTTATCAATGATGGCCAAGACACTACTCCCAGTTTACAGAGAGAAGCTTCAGTCTTATAAATAGAGCTATGGGTTGTAAAGTGAAATAGCCCACTGTTAACAGTTAATCCTCAAGCTGCCGAGAAAGCTGCTGACGGTCTGTTCTCATTCTCGTAGACTTACAACTTTATATTTCTTTATTTCTACATTCTTATTTTTGGAATCTACATTTTAATATTCTTATTCTCAGGCTCTTTATTTCCTCCTTTGGATTTGCAATGTGAATCAAATCTTTGATTTATTTTTGATTAAAGTCTCTGACTTGGCCTTTCTCTAGTCCAGTCTAGGCACAGGGATGATGTATTCTTTTCTATAGCTGCTTCAAGCTGAAATGGGGCATAGATGGCTAGGGACCAGGAAGGCTGGAAGGCCAGTCAAAGGTAAACAGGGAATAATGGGCACTAAACAGGGAGGTCTGAGCTGACCCAGCTGGAGACAGTTGCATTCTTGTCAACTGGATCAGTCCGTGTCCGCTTTTAGCAATTCCAGGGCTCATAGATTGTAGTCAGCAGTGGATGCTTGGTCGTGTCTGTCAGCCAAGTGGAACCCTGTTAGAGCAGATGTAGACCAGAGACAAGCATTAAAATATAGCACTTTAAAGGGAAAATTACAATTGAAACTTTTAGGGAAGTGGCAAAATCTTAAGACAGGAGAGGGAGAAAAACGTCCTTAGGAACACATAGGTAGGGAATTTTAGATTGTACTTATCTGGAGTCCTTTTGATCTGTGAGAAGTGGATTGAAGTCTCAGGACTTCTTCAGTACTCTGAAGCTTGTGTGAATTTTTAAGTGTATGAAATATATAAGCTTTAGACATATTAACATCTCCTTGTTTATAATCTGTACTGATATTTACATTGCAAAAATGGCAGTATACTCATGCCAGAAATGAATCTGGTTGAAAATGTTAACAGTTTTTAACCAGAAAGCTGTGACAGATGTTTTCTGCACAATGAAAGCAGCTTTGAGTACTCTGCAGAGCTCAATTAATAGCTTATCAAATTTTGCCAATTAATTTTAAGACTATAAATCTTTGGAGCATAAAGAGAGAAATTTGAAACATGCTTTTTAAAAACATCTTTAATCATTTTTATCAACATTTAAGCCTTTTTATCCTCGGACCTTTATAACTTGCATTTACACATCTCAAATCACTTTTTGTACCCTGAAACCTTTTTATTTATATACCTTAAGTCACTTTCTTTTACATACCTTAAAACACTTTTTAAGACCCTCAAACTCTTTTAGATCCTCCTATCTTAAGCTTTGTATCATAAAACAACTTACATTTACTTTACTAGTATTTACAGGGTACTGACTACTGAGAGCAGTCACTGTAAAGTTTTTTTAAACAAAGGAATGGTAAGATGTTACACTGAAATCTGTTTTGTGAGTTTCTCTCTCTCCCTCTCTCTGTATGTGTCTTTTTGTCTCTTTCTCTCTGTCTCTTTCTCTGTCTCTCTCTCTCTCTGTGTCTGTCTCTCTCCCCATCTCTCTTTCTCTCTCTCTTACATTCTTTCTCTCTCCTCTCTCTCTCCCCCCCCCTCTTTCTCTCTCTATGAGTCTGGTAGCGAGGTGAACTGTGTCTAGACATTGTATTGGCTCAAAGAGAGCGAGACCTGTGACCTGAATCTTATAGAGAACTGAGAAGGCAGCTGAAGCCTTGGTTGCTGCTTTTAAGCTGGCAAAGCTATTAGTTATCAAACAGCATCAGAGTTCTGAGAGGAATAAATGTTACCTGAGGTATGGATTTAAAAAAACGACAGAGACTTACTTGCTGGCTGCCTAGACAACTACCCCGGGGTCCTCCATGGTCATTGAGGGCAGCTGATAGGGCAACATCCATCTTTAGGCTGGTCTCAGAAGATCCTATAGGTTTCTGTGGAGTAAGGACTCATAGGAGGACCAGCCTACCTTTTGCCTTAGGCAATTCAAGACAATCAATTTCCCAATGTCCTGTTTTCTCCACCATCTGAAGAGAATCTTTGCAGTAGTTGAGGTGAAAGGCAGGTTTGCTCAGTGGCTGGTGCTGCTACTTTTGAGCCAGTTTTTAAAAAGTATTTATTTATTTATTATGTATACAATATTCTGTCTGCGCATATGTCTGCAGGCCAGAAGAGGGCACCAGACCTCATTACAGATGGTTGTGAGCCACCATGTGGTTGCTGAGAATTGAACTCAGAACCTTTGGAAGAGCAGGCAATGCTCTTAACCAGTAAGCCGCCTCTCCAGCCCTTTTGATCCAGTTTTGAGTAGATATCTTCTGTACCCATCTGACTTTTTTGGAGGAAATCGAGAAGCTGTCTGGAGCTGGCATGTCTTTTTATTATAAAGCATTTTTAGTAAAATATTTAAATGCCACTTTTCTGCAGAACTCTGAGCATTTGAGGACTGTCTGTCCATTAGCTGCATCTAAGCAGACAACCCTTGCCAATAGCTATTTGCCCTAAGCACACAGGGGACTAGGTAAGGCTTTTGTCTGCAATTAATCATATCAGTACTTAGCATGACTATGACCAATAGCTTGTCATTTATATGTTGACTCTTAGCTTGTATTTTTAACAGTCTATAACATGTTTGCAGTTTTTATGAGACTTTTTATGACTTTACATTACATTCCTGTCAGATTTAGTTAAGAATAATGATTTTGAATTGAAGCTCTTTTAGCATCAAAATTAAATCTTTTAATCATAGATGAAAAGTTTAGTAAAGAAATTGGGATAACTAAAGAGTCCAAGAATAAGAATATAAAAATGTAGATTCCAAAAATAAGAGTGTAGAAATAAAGAAATATAAAGTTGTAAGTCTAGGAGAATGAGAACAGACAGACTATCAGCAGCTTTCTCAGCAGCTTGAGGATTAACTATTAACGGTGGGCTATTTCGCTTTACAACCCATAGCTCTATTTACAAAGCAGGAGCTTCACTCTGCAAACTGAGAGTAGTTTCCTGGCCATCCTTGATAAAAGACAGATATGAACTGAGTTAACCTTTAGGAGACAGAGATACATGACCTCTGGGTTAGTTAGGTACTGTCTCTGCTGTGGGAAACTGGCACTATCAAAGGGAAGGCATGGGGCTTCAGTATACACTGCCTGAAAATACCAGGAGAGACAGTGGATTGAGTGCAGACACAGGTTTGACTAACCTCTGCTAATGAAGGTTGTAAAGAAAGACAATCTCTATCTGAGATTTACCTTGAGATAGTGTAAGAAACTTTCTGCTGTCCTCTAAGTTCCCAGCCTAAGAACCAATTATTCTAATTTATTAACCCTCTGATATTACTAGCAGTCCCTTTTTCTAACTAATTGCTAAAGACTTCTGTTTTCTTACAATTAGTGACTTTCACTGTAGTCTTCTCTGAAACATATTTCCTGATAGCTGCTTAGTTACCTATTGATGTTAGAACCTACTCCCCACCTTAGGGTCTCCAGTGACCCATTGGTCAGGGCTAGATGACAAAAATTCCTTTGTTCAGACCTAATGCTTGGTGACCCTGCTATAAAAAGATGGGTTCAGAAACCTGCCTTTTGCCACCTCCTAACAAACACCATCTCTGCCTCTGGCCTTAGCTGGCTGATAAGCTTCTGTGCCCCGTGGGGGTTTTTTTTTATTTTTTTTATTTTTATTTATTTTTTTTTTAATGTTTGCTTCTGGTTTTCCTGGAATCTGGTTTCTGGAATAAAGTTTGCTTCTGGTCCGTCCCCATGTTTGCACGTCCCTCTGGATCCAACAATAATCATTCTTTGGGTAATAGCAGAACAAGTTTATACCACATTGAGACTGTCTCCTGAGAATGTAAAGAAAAGCGATTATATATCAGACTCAATAACCAGAACATTTAGAGGTAAATTTTAAGCTTGGGCAGTCAGTAAAGGCTACAGCCAGTACACACTGAACATGGTTAACTCATAAATTTAGAAATAAACAGGTAGTGGCCGTGATTATGCATTTAAACCAGATGAAATTTTCTTAAGCTTTTTTAGCAGAATTTTTAGGTGGGGGAGGGGCACCCGGCCATTTGTACTTTCCTGGTGGGTCTGCTCCTGCAGCGCCACTGCTCTGGTGTTTCCTGCTGTGNATGGTTAACTCATAAATTTAGAAATAAACAGGTAGTGGCCGTGATTATGCATTTAAACCAGATGAAATTTTCTTAAGCTTTTTTAGCAGAATTTTTAGGTGGGGGAGGGGCACCCGGCCATTTGTACTTTCCTGGTGGGTCTGCTCCTGCAGCGCCACTGCTCTGGTGTTTCCTGCTGTGCCGCTATGGAGCAGCAATCATTTTTGTGAGACCTAAACCAATTATCGTTCAGAAGTGGTTGACAGTGGCCATCCTCGGTACCTAGCCTTGCAGTCCTTTCTGCTTGCCTCTGTGTTCCTGGCTCCTCCTGGGCATTTGGTTCTGAGACCAACCGCAATACTTGTGGGGGAGGGGAGGTCCTCTCCCTGGCTGCCAGAGGTGCAGGCACAGACAGGAGCCTGCAGAAGCCTGGACTCCTGAGGCAGAGAGGGGCAGTGAAGGCTGGCAAAATCTACTGTTAGATTCCTGAAATCCTAGAAGTGAGAGAATCGAATCTAAAAGGGCCTGAGGCCCAGAGGAACCTCCAGCAATAGGGACTGATAATCCTTTAAGTCTCATTGTAGGGCTTTGTCAGAGATGGTTGAGAAATTTTTGAATCCTTGTGGCAGGCAAGTCCAGGTGAGCTGACCACTGAAGCCCTGGTCTTGGTGATGTCATTCAAAAGCAAAATGCAGCTGACTCTTGGATTCAAGAGCTAAGCTGAAGAAGGCATCCTTAAGATCTAGAACTGAATACACTTGAAGCTCTCGGGAGAGGGCGCTCAGGAGATTATAGGGGTTGGGAATTGTAACATGATTATTTTTAACCCGTTAATTAATCTCCCTAAGATCTTGCATGGGTCAAAAGTCATTGGCCCCTAGCTTTTTAACTGGCAGAAGCAGGGTGTTTTATGGAGACTGGCAAGACATCAGGATTCCCTGCTCTAGGAACTGATTGATATATTTAGTAATGCTCAGCTTGACCTCTGGGGTCATGGGGTAACTGCCTCACCCTCACCTGTTGGGCATTGGCTTCTAAGATGACTACAAGTGGGGGCTCCTGAATTGCTTATCCTGGTGGATTAGTTTCCACACTCCTGGGATGGAGCACTGGAGTTCAGCCATTAGAGGAGATACCTCTAAAGACAGCATCTTTAGAAGAACCTGTATTCTTTCAGATCTAGGCCTAAGGCACAGACTTCAGGCCATGGGGAGATCATCACTCCTTTCTCAATGAAATTAATTTGGGCTTTCATTTTAGCCAATAAGTCTCTTTCCAGGAGGGGGTAAGGGCATTCATGAATAACTATAAAGGAATGCATAACTTTCTTTCTTCCCATTCCCATGGTCTGTTTTGTGGTTCATGGTTGCAGAGCCATCCTCGTATCCCCTTGAACTTACATTTGTTTGTCTGGCAGAGGCCCTAATAGAGTTTTAACACTGAATTGTGAGCAACAGTGTCCACAAGGAAATCATCAGGTTGCTCCTCTGCTTTTAGGGTTACCCAAGGCTCAAGGGGACGCTTCAAACCCCATCTCTTTCAGGCTTCTGGATTTGCCAATTTTAGGACTTTTTGTCCCTTCTTTTCTTTGTGGGCATTATTGCCTGTTGGCTATTTGGGACAGTTTGTGTTCCCTCTGCCCATCAAGTCTCCAGCTCTTATCTGCCAATAAGACTTTTCTCAGTCCCTGAACTTGTTTATCCTCAAGTGTTTTTCTGTTGTTATAAACCTTAGTGGCTAAACCAATCGATTTAGTCCGATTTTTACCTTCAAGTTTTTGTGTTGCTGAAGCTTCCTCTTACTATCTGGGGCTGCTTGGTTGATGAAAGCCAGGTTGACTGCCATTTGGTTCTCAGGAGCCTTAGACAGATGGGTGGGCTGTCTAGCATGTGCTCCAAGACCACCTCCGTAATGAATGCCTCATCATTAGTTGCCACGCCTGCGGTGGCAACACCTGTGTGACCGAATGTCCCAATGGTGAAAGTCGGCGTCAGGTGAGGGGCGAGGGCTCTACGGAGAGATGCCCCCCCAGCGGGTCCTTGGCAGTCGGCCAAATAATAAAGCCTGATTTGGCTTTTTTCTCCTCGATCAACACGTTCCTGGCTAAGCTTTACTTGATTTGTCTTTTCTTCCCTTCTTCATTATCTGTTATAGCTATCGCTGGGTCCCTGTGCCAGGGACTTCGTGCTTCTGCTCAGAAGGATGCTTTTAATGGGTTATTGAGTTTAGAGAAACCCATGCCTGCACTCCCACCTGTGATTCAGGCCATT
>LOEQ01004756.1:87835-102325 GCA_001685075.1 Bramus lutescens | reverse complement strand
GATTTATTCATTTCTTCAAACTTTTTGTTATTCTTCTCATCCATTTCATTAAGGGAGTTTTTCACATCCTGTTTAAAGGACTCTAGCGCTTTCATAATGTCTATTTTTTTTTCTACTTCTTCTGGATTACGGTGTTCAAGTCTTCCTGTTGTAATTTCACTGGGTTCTGGTGTTATCATGTTGTTTTTCAGATTGTTGGAGCAATTCTTGCATTAGTGCCTGCGAATCTCTTCCTTCAAATGCTCTCCAGTCGATCTTCTGGTACAGGATCAGGGGCCTAGGGCTTGCTGCCTGCAGGCTTAGTGAAACAAAGGAACTCCTGACCAGTTGCACTCTCCACCCTGTCCCAGCCCCAAAACAGGATGAGCTGGGGGATCTTCTGGCCCCGAACAAGGGAAGGGGAGCCTGGGTTCTAGCTGGGATGGGATAGGAGGAGAGAGGGAGTAGCTGGGGAGAGAAGCCCCTACAGAATGATCAGAGAGTTTAGGGGGTTGAGGAGTGTCTGTGCTCCCTTTCTGGGGCTTCTACTGGCCGGTCAGGAACACACTCACCCTTCTGATGGATCTTCTGGTACAGGATCAGGGCCCTTTGCTCTTCAGGGACCTCACAGATAAAAGGCCCTTAGAATTTAAAGCTTCGAAAATATTCCCTTTCCCTCTTAGTGTTGTCTAAGCCACACCCCCTGGCCACAAAGAAGCTGACAGTGTCATTCAGGACAGTTCTTATCTGCTAATGATCCTGAGAAATTATAGCTCTGGAACTTTGTGATTACCAGAGAATTGCCTTTCTGTGTATATATAAACTGGAAACTTTGCAACATGGCAGAACAATAAAGAAACTGGCACAAAGAAACAAGGACTAAGAGAGTTTGTTTGTCCATTGCCCTCAGACCCTTTAAGCCTTATGATGGCTACAGCCTTTCTTCTGATCCCTGAGATGACTTCTGATAACAGTACTCAATTGTCCCTGATAGAAAAGGAGGTTTACCAAGCCTGGCAATGAGAATTTTGCTAGAAATTCTGTGCTTTTTGTTTGATTGTCTTGCTTTGAGGAGAACGTTGTATTTTCAAATGGGGTAATGTACACATACACATATATATACACACATATACACATATGTTATATATATATATATGAACTCATATTTAAGCTTGCTTTTTCCATAACTTCTTTGCAACCATTGGTAGTAACCTTCACTCCTTTTGCATAACAAGAAAGCAACAAGACATTCTGCTTCTTAAAATCACTTTTATCACTTGAGGAACCAGAGTATTATGGCCACCATGAAAGAATCTTTGAATTTTCTAAGATGGTAATACATACTAAGAAAATAAGCACCTTTCTTATATGTTTAAAATTTATAAGTAGGAAAAAAAACAGTGACTAAGTACATTCATTTTCCTTTCTTATGTACTCTACGACAAGGCCAATTGAAATGTAATCTAGAAGGATTCTCAAATTCTTGTGACACATTGTTGATATATTTGTCATGAGACCAGTGGGACGTAGAATTATCCACTTTATCACCTGCTTCTCCAGGGTACTCCTGCAGTGTACTTCAGCAGTTTAAAGAATAATAGAAATGCCAGTCAAAGAAATTGACAAGGCACATTTTATGCATGACAATTGAAACGATGGATGGCATTCCAGTACTTACACTTATTTAATCCCACATTTCATATTAAAGCATGCAACACTACATTAGAAAAAAATATAGAACTCAAAGTAAATCACTACCTTAAGAGCTAGCTCTAACACCAGCCTGCCAGTCATAATCCTCCCATTAGTACAATAATAGACCACAGAAGACTGGCTTAGGAATATCTAGGGAGAAATGCTGCTGCTATTTCTATCATACCCAGAAATTAACCTTCATGATTATTTATTTTCTGATGTTATTTTTCTTATGAAAATAAAATATAAAAAACAAACTTAATGCTCTCTTTGGCATCACTAATGGCCTTTTATCGAGATAGGTCCAGACTCCTTTCTACCACTGTGATTTAAATGGAACAGAACATTTGAACTCCTGAGTGAGTACTTATTTATCTTAGACACTATATGACTTTAGAATTGCTGACTCTAGAGCCCCTGTGTTATTACAGTCTTTCAATATGGTCTATTAAGTATCTGTAATGAAATGCTTTCTACTGTAGCTGATCTTTGGTCCCACTTTAATTCTCTTTGAAGTTGCTAGCAAATAGCTCTGTAAACTATTTTCTGTCATTCTTGAATTTTCTTCTACCTTGATTCCAAGGAACTGTTTTTCTGCTTCATTGTGCTGTACTTTGTTCTTGAGTTTCATCTCCCCTTCGTCTCCCACTCCAGAACGTCATCCAAGCGTATATCTCTGCTTGTTTTTCAGTGTCAGCTGTCTGTTTCTTGTTCAGCTGATATTTGCATATTACATCAGATCCAGTTTTATTAACATTTGCTAGATGGGCATTTTCCAAATATGTTTCCATCAGAGCTCAATTTGACTACTAACTAGCTTCAGTCTTGAAAAATTACTTTTTACGTCACTTGCATAATAGTTCTTTTGCTAATATCACCTGAAAGTCAGCCTTGTGCTAAGCTGTGGAAAGCCACATCCTAAAGCGACTCAACACTTTGTAATTTCTTTCTTGTCCTTTCCACATCATTATGTCCTCTATCTTCAAAAAGCTTTTCTGACGATGTTGAACATATTTGGTTCTGAAACACTTGGAGTTACATTGTAAAGAGATGATTTCCATTTCTTTATTCTATGTTCTCTCATAAACACACAGTACCCAGTTAACAATATTTTAATAACAGAATGATTGTGTTTGAAGATTTCCTTGGACTAGGATCTTGACATTTTCCTGTGACAGCTAAGTCAAAACATGTGGCTACCAGCTCTTCAAGACAGTACTTAAATTATCATCAAGATTCAACTACAGTATGTGATAGTTTAAAGTCTGAAAAAGATTATATTTCTCAGTTACATAACTAGGGCTTATCACATTGAGAAATAATTGAAACCATTCAAATTCTTTAACCATCTCTTCTGGATGCAAGAACTATTTTCACATCAGCAGTTTTATATTAGCTACGTGTACAGAATGAACACACTAAAAAATAACTTAATTTGTTCAACTGAAAGAAATGTAAGGCTCTGTATGCTGAAATTGTATTCAAAGTTTCCTTCAATCAAGAGTTTGTCTTCATTTATAAGTCCTAAACATGACATCATCATGCATCCTACAAGGACATGCTTCTGTTTCTGCTATGTAAAGGGATATGTAACACAAAGAATAGTTACCCCAGCAATGAATGACATCTTTTAATTATCCCTACAAGGTAACATATATATGAATTTGGTAGAAAGGGAAGTAACAATATGTAGTTTTCAATGTTAAATGCATGTATTGTCAAGATAAAACCTGTGAAAATTCTTCCAGTAACAAGGTCTTAATACAAAATGAAAACAATTAATTATATTATGCATAATATTTCTCATAATTTAAAAAAATATTGTTCCAGCATTCATTTGATTCTAAGAGTTGAGTTAAATAAAGGTTAAATATTTTTATGATTGCTCCTTGGCCCATTTCTATACAATTTAAGCTTCAGGAAGATAACTCTAACCAAAAAGAAGAAATGCATGTAGGGATTTTGGGTTTGATATTTAAAGGACTAACCTTTTACTTGCTTCTTAAGAATATCACCCACAGCCTTTGTTAAGTCACTGGACATTCAGACATTGTAACTCACACTTATAAATCAAGCACAAGACATTTAGTGAAAGTTAATTGTGAAAGCCTTTGTCTTTTTACCACCAGGAAAAGCCCTGAGAACTCTCAAAATTTTATCTCCACTTAATGTATAAAATGATTTTTATAACTAACAAGGATATTATGTTTTGTTCAAATTAGAACAGGTTGACAAAATCTTGATTGTGAGAAGTACCTCAAAAATGAATAATTAGAGTGTAATTTTTGATTGACATTTGTAACCAAAGTTCCTTTCAGTGTACAAAAATTATCTGAACCTGAAATAAAACCAAATCATAAATTTATTTTTATTTTTCTTGGAAAGAGTATCATTTTCTTTACCTCAAATATTTATAATGTTGACACAGTTAATGACATCAAATTGAAAATAGTTTGTTTATTCTCAAAATCCAAAGTGTTTACTTAGTTTATTAAACATCTTAGAGCCCCTTCTGATATTTTAAAGTTTGACAAGTGTTTCTAACACTACCCATGTTTATGTTGCTTAGTTTTGTTTCATTTTAAACTACATAATAGCAATTAATAAAATAAAATGCACATTCAGACAAATAGTGAAAGGCCTAGTATTATGCACTGAAAACTATGGTCTGGGGAGTTATTTTTTTAATTTTTAAATTTTTATTCATGTTACATGATGTTACATGAATAAAAATCAACCACAATTTTCCCTTCTTCACTTGCTTCTGTTCTCCCTCCTCCTCTCCCACCCCCATCTACTCCTTAGAGAGGATAAGGCCTCCCATGGAGAGTCAACAAAGCCTGGCTGGACCAAGCCCTTCCCCTCTGCATCAAGACTGAATATGGTATCCAATCATAGGGAATGCAATGTGGGAAGTCCTTCTGTATATGTGTTACTTTTATTGGTTAATTAATAAAGAATCTGCTTTGGCCCTTGATAAGGCAAAATAGAGATAGGCAGGCAAACCAAACTGAATGCTAGAAGAAAGCAGGTGGAGTCAGTGAGACATTTAGCCTCTGGAGAGATAGATGCTGGAACTTTGCCCTGTAAGCCACAGCCATATGGCGATACATAGATTAATAGAAATGGGTTAGTTTAAGATATAAGGACTAGCTAGCAATACACATAAGTGATTGGTCAAGCAGTGATGTAATTAATATAGTTTCTGATTGATTATTTCAGGTCTGGGTGGCTGAGAAATGAACAAACAGCCTCCACCAACAGGAATGAACTCCAAAAAGTCCAGGCACTAGGAATAAATCCTGGCCCCACTGCTAGGCATCCCACAAACAGAATGAACTACACTATTGTTAACAACGTTCAGAGGGCCTAGTTTGGTACCATGCAGGCCCCCAACTGGGTAGTTATAAGACTTTGTTTCACTTCCAGTTTGGAAATTTGGAAAGTCTAAGACACTAAAAGATAACCAAAGTATGAATTTATAGAATGCAGAAAGGAGTAGTAATGGTGAATGACACACTGTCCCAGCACAAGATTGTATCTAGTTAGAATTTAGAAAGGTGGAAGCATCAAGTAGTATCTTGAAAGATTTTTAGCAACCAAAAAAGAAGGCACAAGTTGATTGTATTGGGAGAAAAAAGAAGACTCGGATAAGATTTTATTTTATGGTGTTTTGCTTTGAAGGATAAGATCACCTGAGAAGGTTTGGAGTCAGAGGACAATCAATAAAATGAGACACTTTCACAAGAATAATCAATGTTGGGCCAACATCATGGAGTAACAAAACAGGCTAGAACCTGTAAGCTTAAGTGGAAAATCTCACTTAAAGAAAGAATAGAGGTTGTTATACCTAAGAGGAAACTGAGGCAGTGGGTTAGGAAAGATTTTTAGGTAACTGACATTCTGAGCCTTTGAGTTAATATCCTAGTGCACCTGTGGCACAACAGGGAGCAGATAATAATGATAAATCTCATATATAAGAAGGAGATTGATTAGCATATTAATTCCCAATTTAAGACTACATTCAGGACATTAATTTAGCTTCATCTCTTAAAACACAGAGATCAATTATCAATACTCTAAACTCACTCGTTTAAAGTATTACACTGATTTTAATATCTCAGAGTTGTGCAATCATCATCAAAATATAATTTCAGCATTTTAAAACCAAGAATCAAAACTCTTAACACTGAGGACCAGTTTCCTTTCGGTCCTGCTCTGTTATTTCAGCTCTAGGAAATCTCTCATCTAATTTTAATTTTAAAGATGTGTCTATTCATCACATTTCTCATAAAATTTTGAAGCAGTATGTTGTCTTGTGTTATGTCCTCATTCATTCTGTGGTTTTAAACTTTATTCATAGTATATTGATACTTCATAGTATGAATACGCCACCTTTATATTCACCATTGGATCGACATTTAGGTTTAATAACATTTCTCTTTGTTAATGATTGCTGGGCCATATTATATGGGCCCATATTTCTACATTACATAGCAGCCAGACTTTCAGGCCACAGTTTGCACTTGCCACACAGAAGGTGGTCACCTCGCCTGTTGGGGGAAGCTGCTTGTTGGTTCGCACAAAGCTGTGGGAGTAACCAAATGGCTGGTGCTGCTTAAACTAGAGACAGGAAGGAGGTAGATCCTGGTGGGAATGAATGTAGTGAGGAACTGGAAAAAAGAGGATGGAGAAACCATAACCAGGATATATTATATAAAAAATATTTATTTTCAATAAAAAGAAAGAATGAGTATTTATCAATCTATGTGCACATAGATTGTGATAGCTCTGCGCCTGTGTCAAACAAGAAATTCCTTGTGATTTTTTATAGTTTCAATGGTTAATCATAGTTGTCAAGTTTATAGGATTAAGAATAGCCATGAACATCAACCTCTGAGCATATCTGCAATGAATTTTATAAATTATGATTCATTTGTATGGAAAGGCCTCTATAAAATGAGTCTGCTTGAAAGAATCACAAAGGCCAACTGGGCCAGTCCATATTGGGCTGATCAAAAATACTCCTTGAATAAAATAGAAAACTTTATCAATTATGACATGAATAACGGGCATACATCTAAATTTTTCCATCGAACATACAATGATTTTTTTTTATTTTAACCTCTTTTATGTTTTCCCAATTTAGTTTGAATGAGGGGTAGCATGAGATAGAATACACCTGGAGCAATAAATAAAAATTACCTTACAAATATTTGAACATTCAATTATTGCCTGGTTCCTCCTACTATGTTTAGCCCAGTGTCATCTTCTCTTTTTTCCATTTTATTTATTTTTCTCTCATGCAATACAAGCCTCACCTCTCTCCACTCCTCAGAGTCCCCATACCTCCCCTCTCCTCCTCCAGCTCCACTGTTCCTCATCAGAAAAAGGCAGCCTCCCAGGGATGTCAACTGAACAAGGCGTACCCCCTTGCTCAAAAATGAGACTTACCTCGATTCTATTCATTTGTCTCTTCCCATAGCAACCTTGGAACGTATTGACCATAAGGCCTTCCTCTTTATGACTGTTACCTTAACATACAAAGATATATCCAGTGTGGAGAAGATGGTCAGCAAATGCAGGTTAATTAAATTGATGAGGAGCATTGAAATGTGGATAAGACTGACACAAAGTTTTAAGATTTAACGATATCACAGACAGTTACAAAATGAATAGAAATAAAATTAACAGAAGGTATGAAGCACTGTTGCTTTTTTACATGTTGGGCTCAGCTTATAGTACACAGGCAGGAGAGGAGAGAGACAAATATATTTACCTAATAGTATTTGTGATGCTCTTCATTGTATTCTGTTCTATATTTTCTTCCTGTGGAATGTGCTTGTCTCCCATTAGTGCTTCATGAATTAACCATAACTGCCACTAACGTAATTAAAATATTGATTGCCAAGAGGAACTGAGGATTCAGCATTAATTCATTGAGCAACAATTTACTGAGCTCTATTATGCGCCATTTTGAAATAGACTCCAGCAATATATATATATTTTATCATGGTACACTACATTTTGGATATAGTCGAATTATGAAATAGAGCAGAGCATAATTTTATGTTCAATACCCATCAGATACCTTCTCTTCTATTACTAGCGCTAATTCTAAACATTACTGATTTTATCAGAGTATTTAGCAAACAGTGTGTGTCTGTCGGATCAGTGTGAAATGACTGTGTCTCATGGGTTCCCCCACAGATCTTTCTTTGTCCAGGATCTTAGGTTATATTCAGTGAACACGTGTCATACCTCTTCTTTTTCTGTGATTCTTCTTTGTAACATACACTTCATATTTCCTTCATATAAATGAAGGTAGGAAAAGTTTTAGAGACCGATAGGGCTGGATAGGACTTCTATCTTTACAGAGACATGTCACCATCACAGAAGGAACTCTGAGACTAGAAAAATGAAGTAATTGAGGGGAAAGGCATCATATGGGGAAGATATGGATTCAGGAAAGAGTTGTGTATTGTGAGTTAGTTTTTCTTGAACTCAGCATTAAATCTGGGAATATAGTTTTAGTTCGCATTATAATGAGGATGACTTGACAGAAATGGTTCATTCTGTTTCTTGCCAGGTTTCAATTAGAAGGCCAGATAGGCCTTTCAGTTTGTTTATATGAGGAGTTACATTTTAAGACTTACATATGGTAAATCATATTTGAATTTCTGTGATGTAGCATATGTGATTATGGTGGATTATATTTTTGATGTGTGCTTTGATTCATTTGTCACTTAGCAAATTACAGACTAATGTGGTCAGAAAATAAGAGATATACAGTAAAGATAGAATCAGATGAAGAAAACCTCTAAGTGGTTTACAGTGCACTAAAAATATATGTAATCTTGAGAAAGAAAAGAAAAAAGATAAAATTCTTAAAATAAAAAAGAAAAAAGAGAGCAGTTCAGTGTGGAGGCACACACCTTTAATCCCAACACTTGGGAGACAGAGTCAGGTGGAGGTCTGCGAGTTCAAGGACAGCCTGGTCTACAGAGTGAGTGCAGGACAGCCAAAGATACACAGAGAAATCCTTTCTCAAAAAGCCAAAAATTAAAAATAAAACTAAAAGAAATAGAGGTTAAAATAAACCCACACAAAGTTGGAAGATACACAGAGAGTCTGGATACTGTATGTTATTATATTCTCTTTGAATTGTTTGAATTGGGCAGTAGCCAGGTAGAAGCAACAGCTAATAAAAGACATTTGATTATAAATGCTGCTGGATTAATCCAACATACGTATTTTTAAAATGCCTTGACTTCAAAATTTAAGTCAAAAAGTTACTTTGGAGAAGTTTTGTTTTTGTTTCCACAGGAAATGAGAGGGTGTGGATTCATTACGGGCTAAGAAAAATCAGGTTTTTACCAAGGAAGACTCCCTGAAGAACCTCCAATAGGAGCAGATGGTCCAGATGATCCAACATTTCAGAGGACCTCTGTTGGAGTTTCCTCTGAGTTCTGCATCCAGATCAGTTTCAAGATTGCTGGTTGAGTTGATCAAGCCTCACAGAACATTCCATTCAGGACTTGAACATAATTCAAAATTTTCTTTAGGTCCCCAGAAGATTATATCAGTATCCCCTATCAGCAGGAAGTAGCCTAGAAAACCACATTCATACTCCCAATAAATGGAGTATGGATGTTTGCCTTTGTTTAGAATGTTGGTTACAACTTGTTACAGACAATGGTCAGGAGAAAAGCTAAACAAAGGAGATTTGATTCAGAGTTCTTGTTTGACAAAAAGGGGAGTGCTTTGGGACAATGGTCTGTACACTGTCACTTGTATTATTTTTAATAAAATGCTGATTGGCAGTAGCCAGGTAGGAAGTATAGGTGGAGCAACCAGGCAGGAAGTAGAGGCAGGATGATGGGAACAGGAGAATTCTGGGAAGAGGAAAGGTCAGTCTGCAGTCTTCACCCAGCTGCAGAGGAAGGAAGGGGAAAATCCTTTGCTGACAAAGGTACCAAGACACATGGCTAATACAGACAAGAATAATGGGTTAAGGTAAAATGTAAGAATTAATTAATAAGAAGCCTGAGCTAGTAGGCCAACCAGTTGATAATTTATGTAGACCTCTGTGTATTTTCTTGGAACTGAATGACTGTGAGACTATGTGGGACAGAAACACCTGTCAACAATTCAACAATTCTGGGCTAAAATCATCTGTCCCTGGGATTCTGTAGGTTGGGAGACTTTTAATGACTGATTCTATTTCACTAAGAGCAACAATTATTAAGAGGAGCTTAATGAAACTGAGAATCTTTTGCACAACAAAGGACACTGTCATTTGGCAGTCTACAGAATGGAAAATAATATTTTACCAACTACAAATCTGATCGAGCTAATGCTCAAAATATATAAAAAAACTCAAAAACCATAAAATCAAAAAATGAACAATCCAATTAAAAATGGGGTATAGATCTAAATATAGAATTCTCATTATATAGAGCTAAATAAAGAATTCTCAATAGATTAAGCTCAAATGTCTGAGAAACAATCAACATCCTTTGCAATCAGAGAACTATAAATCAAAACTATTTTGAGATTTCATCTTAAACCTGTCAAAATATCTAAGATCAACAAAACAACTGACAGTTCATGCTGGTGAGGATGTGGAATAAGGGGAAAACTCTTCCATTGCTGGTGGAAGTATAAACTTGTTCAGCCACTGTGGAAACCAATGTGGTGGTTCCTCAGGAAGATGGAAATTAATCTACCTCAAAATCCAGCTGCACCAAGGACATATACACAAAGGACACATCATCCTATCACAACAACACTTACTCAACCATGATCTCTATATTCTATTAATAATAGCCCCAAATTGGAAATGACCTTGTTTATCCCTCAACAGGTGAATGGATGAAGAAAATATGATACATTTACACAATGTAATATTACTCAGTTGTTAAAGAAAAATGTGAAATTTATAGGCAAACCAATGGAATTAGAAACAAATTGTCCTCAGTGAGGTAATTCAAACACACACACAAAAAAACTATGGTTCATCTTTACTTATATGTGCATATTAGTTGCTAATTCAATAACAACCAAGCTATAATCTTGAACCACAGATGTTAGATATAGAGTAAGAGACTAGAGGGAACAGATAGATCTTGCTAGGAAAAGGAAATAGATTAGGTAACTATTAATGAATGGGGAGACTGGAATAGAGTAATCAGTGGCGAGTGGAAAGGAAAAGGGGTTTGTGGAAGGGAATATATAAAGAGACAATTAAAGGTAAGGGGCATTTTGAGAGGATAGTAGAGAAACCTAATACAGTAGAAAATCCCAAATATATATATAACGATGATCTAAATGAAATCCCCAAGTAACTGAGTTGTTGTCATAAAATGAAGCTTCCAGTACCAGAACGGAGACACATCCATTAGAGTTATTAGTCAAAGGAGTCCCATGGGAACCCCCAAACAATCCATTCTGTAGCCAAGACAAAGGATTTCTCTCCAAAAATTTAGATCAAAGTCCCATTGCTGAAGACAACATCTACACAACTCATCGAACATGGAAATATTGAGCTGATACCTAAACAGAACCTTCACTCCTAAGTCCTACTGTTTTTAGTACAGGAAGTTACTCTGCATGCAACCAAAGGAGAAGTAAATGCCAATCAAGCCACAAATACTTTGATTTACAATGGTGTGCTGTCTGCAACACATACCAGGGCAGCGGAGGCACAAAGCTGTGGGAGTAACCAAATGGCTGGTGCTGCTTAAGGCCCACTCTCTGAATTGGAACCCAGGCACTGCTTGGGTGATAAAAACAAGACTGGGTAGCTCAGATACCTAAGGGGAAAACCAAATACTATTGGTATGAAAAAGATGAAGAAGAAAATATTATAATCATAAAATGACTCCTAATATTATTCTGCTATTTTCATAGATCAGTGCTTGATCAGCCCTCATCAGAGAAGCTTCCTCCTCTGAAAATGGGAACAAATACAGAGGGTCATAGCAAAACATTACAAAGAGAATAAGAGACCTTGGAACATTAAACCATAATTGGCATGTTTCCATCAAATCCCTCCCTTTGGAACTCAGGGAATCCCACAGAAGAGGACGCAAAGAGAGTGTCAGAATCAGGGGGAATGAGGACATCAAAAAAATCAGCCCTCTACATCAACATGAGCAAGGCTCATAGGATCTCATAGAGACTGAACCAGCATGCAGAGTGTCTGTCTAAGTCAACTCCAGCACCACAGCATATATATTATGGTTCCCAGATTAGTGATCTATGGAATTCCTGAGTGTAAATGAGTGAACTTCTGATTTTTTTTATTTTGCTTTCTATTGGATACTTTTCCTTCTCTTGATTTGTCTTGTCCAAAACCTATATGAAGGTTTTTGGTTTTACCTTATATTTTATTTTGTTATACTTTAATATTTCTCTTAGAAATCGATTCTTTTCTAATAAGAGATAGAAACAGAATGGATCCAGATAGGACAGGGTATGGAAAGGAACTGGGAAGAGTGGAGAGAGGGGAAATCATAATCATAATACAGTACATGAGCAAAGAATTCTTTTTCAATCAAAGTAAAATGGGGGAGGCCAGATATTATGTCTGTAGCTGAAGCATTAAGATGTTTTATGTTGCTAATCTTGCATGTAGCAAATATATCTTGCTGGTTATTAATTTCTGCCTTTAAACCACTTCTTGATTTCCTATAGTTCTTTCCCATTGACCATCACCAGAAAGGAACTACTCCTCATATGGAACATTCTACAAGTCTGATAAATGGATGAGGACATCAATAACTGTGGGAAGATTAGAAAATTGAAGAGTCCAGAGTTTAATTACAATTCACCATAGGCTATGTTTAGCCCACATAACTATTGCTCACTCACCTCTGTCTGAGCTAACATCATTATGTTTATTCTGTGAAATACCTTTGAATATATTAACAAACCACTTCTCTCAACCAAATCGCTAGGAATGTTGTCAAATAGTATCTAACACTTTTAGTATAAACTTCTCCACTTTGTTGTTAACCCACATATCTGATGTTTCCATCTATGTGTTTGAAATTAATCCTGGTTTATGTTGTTTTGTTCTAGTACTAGACAAATTACATAAAACTTTTATTTTGTTGGAATTGTGTATTTGGAGAAACCTAAATTTTTATTCCCAAGCTATGATCTTTTATATTTGACTCCAGAATGAAAAACTATCTTTCAACAAATTTCTGTTATCAGATTGGTCCCTGTTTTACTTAACTATATATTGATTGCACGAGTTTCCTCACCAACTCACTGTCTTTCTGCATGAGTCATTGTCTTACCCATGAGTACGGCTTATAATACCCACAAGGGCTAACATTTACAGATAACACACAACATGACAGACACAGTGATAATCTTTGCAATAACATAACGAGCTTGACATTTCCTTAAACTTACTTTGCGCACATGGGCTTTCATGTCACTTTGCATCACTTTTTCATGTCACTTGGTCAGTATCGAACTGCCTGTCTCTAGGGCCCTCATCATTTAATATGAACTACACTTAGAAGTTTTCTGCCAGCCTGAATTTCAGGCATTGCATTCTTTATCACCATGCACTTTAGTGCTTTTTCTAGGAGCAACCAAGTTACCTCACAACTCTTTCTCATTGGAACTACCTAGAGGCAATGCAGTAGGCTCTGTATGCAATACAAAGCTAAACCCAGTTCCAGATACAGTCAAATTGACAGCCAAAAATAGTCATCTCAATCCCCCCTTGTTAACTTGACACACAATCATATCTCCATGTTAACATTAATTTCCAAATAAAAACAATAACAAGAGAATAATAATTCCTGTAACTCTAATAACTATAATAATGCCTACAACTATCCCATATACAATTGCAAAATCATTATATACTTAACCTGATCTTAATTATGTTTAACATGAAATAAATATTTGCTCTTTCTCAATACAAATAGTGGTTTTTTAGCCTAAATTGTTAAATATGATCAGACAGTTTCTATTACATCATCTTACTCTTCTCTAAACCATTGTAAGCATTCTATCACAATCTGTGATGGCTGTTCTTGGTTGTCCACCTGACTCTATATGGGATAAACTACAATCCAGAAATGGAGGGCACACTTGTGATCCAGATGTTGAGGCTGGAAGATGCAGGCTTTTGAAAAGGATCTGGATGTGAGATGACGCATGCCTTTATTCTGATTCTTGAGGCTGGAAAACACATGTTTAACTGGGCCACACCTTCTGCCGGAAGCCTATATAAGGACAATGGAAGTCCTTACAGTAAGTAGGAAGTTTTCATTCCTACTTACCCTTGCCTTGTCATCACATCCACTCCTCCAGAATTCTAGTATTACAAAAGACCAGCTGAGGCACCCAGCCTCATGGGACCGAGCAACTACTAGATTCTTGGACTTTCCGCTCCCAGCTAGCCATTTATTCTTAATGCGTAACAACATTTGACATGCTATTTGTTACAGTTTGGCTGTTTTAACATTGGTATTTTCTCTCACTGTTGTGTATGGGCCTATTAAAACAGAATCCGTAATTTTCTCACTGTTTTATTTTTACTGTTTATGTGAGTGGTTTAATTGTCCATTACATACAATAGTTTAACTTTTTAAGTAGCCAAATCAATGAATGGTAAGCTTAAAAAAAAGTTTTTTCTTAAATTAAGATGACTTTTGACTCTTAGCTTTATTTTCCATGCCCAAATATTATAGGCATATAATGAATATATACTTAAAACTGCATTAAACAATGAGCACACACACACACACACACACACACAGAGAGAGAGAGAGAGAGAGAGAGAGA
>LOEQ01004756.1:61895-87824 GCA_001685075.1 Bramus lutescens | reverse complement strand
GAGAGAGAGAGAGAGAGAGAGAGAGAGAGAGAGATTACTTCACACTGCTTATGTTTATGAACTTGAGATTATCTCTTTACTTCATGTGGATTTGGGGCTGTGATACAAGTATACATTATCGTTCATGCTATTACTCAAAGCTTTGTTAAGCACCTGTGTTAATGCTAATCCACGCAGACACATGGCTCTGTATGGATAGAAACCTGCTACAGAAGCATTGGCATACAAGAGTGTCCCTTGGTATGCTTACGGGATGGTAGGACCTCTTACGATAGATCAGAACAGCCATGGAGCTACAAACTGGATTGGCAGTAAAAGGGGAAACAGTACTCCAAAGGCATAACGAAATATTCAATTTAAATCATTTAAAACCATCTTACCCAGATGCAGTTTCTTTTCCCACTACAAAGAAGGATGTGACGGGACCCTGTTTTTGCTCTACTGCTGGCAAGATCCGGGACCTCTGAGTAGAGACAAGCATGGGAATTCAAATTGTTCTCAGCCATCCATGAACCAAGTCAATTTGCTGAAAATAAATTCAACAAATCAAATTACTGAAATTCGTGCTGCTATGGAGTAACGCTGCAAGCCCAAATCTTACTGATAAATACTTTGCTAAAATGAGTGATTTAACAAATTTATGAAATTTGGTAATTATAATTTTAGCAAATAAACAGTGATTTGAGTGTTTTAATAAGAACAGCATGAGCTGAATAAGACATTAAATTTAGGTTGCTATTCCTGATATACTATATTATAAACACTGAATTTTAAAGTGTTAGTATAGCAATTCTAAATATTTATATTTACTCTTTTCAACATGTACATTTTAAGTTTTGTAATGTAAAGATCAATAAATAGGAGATATTTTCACACTGGGGCAGTTAATAAAGCCAAACAGAACAAAAATTGTAATGTTGATTTTGAAATCCAAAACAGCGTAAGAACTGGTTTGACAACTTTGGGTGAGGATTCTAGCTCATCTGTTGTATGTAAAATTTTTTGCCAAAATTTATTATGTAAAGTGGTTGCTCCAGTTACTTCTCAGTTTATTTATATTCATACAGTCAATTATAGCTACCCATTTTGGGCATCCAGGCCTGGCTTCCTCAGACACTTTCAACCTTTAATATTGAATCCTTCTCCTAATAGGTATCAAGTTGATGCTTCTTTTTAGAAAGCAATTTTTCAGCACTTCATAAGATGGGTGATTTTTTTTTCAGTCACTCTAGTCTGCATCTAACAGCTCTTGGATGCTGTTTTTTTTTAACGTTTCAAATTTAATAATGTCAACTACAATATGTTATTCAGGGAAATTAACTAATTTTAGACTAAATTTACAAGCATTACTACCAAGAAAATAAGCATATATGTATACTACATTGGCACATGCATATTTTTATATACATACTAGTCTATACCATTAATGATTATTCTAACCAACAAATCTTTTGTCAGCATTTTTGTAATAAATATATTTGATGAACTTCAAAAGTTCAATAATTTACCACCTAAAATGGCATTTTGGATCCTAGAGAAGTATTTCAGCAGTTCATAGGGCAGCTTGAACAATGGAACAAGTTTCAGGGCAGTTAGGGCTACACAGAAAAATTCTATCTCTGAAAAAAAAAATACCAAAACCCCCCAAAACTCCACAAAAACAAAATATAAGCAAACAACAAAACAAAGCAAACAAACAAACAAACAAAAAGTCTTTGAATCCCAACAAGGAAAATTGGAAAGGACTATGAATCTGATTGCACATAAACAAATCTGTCTTTAATACTTAAATAGCTGGAAACAGAGCATGAAGCCAATCTGTCACCTGTGCAATGGTCGCATGGGTAGTCATGGAAGTAGGGTGCGCTAAAGGAGATACACCAAAAAGAGGAAGAGAAAATGAATAAGACAGTCAATATCGTTGCATACCAGAAAAAGGGAAGTAAGAAGTCTTTAAGTCAATAAGGCATGCTTTCAGTGGGGATTTTTGAGTTTCCTCTGCCTCATCCTTCCGCTGTGAAAGGCCACCTTCCACAGACTAAAACAAAGGGGCTGAAAAGTAATGTACTGGAATCCCCAAAGCTCTTATTTAAAACAAGCCTTTTCTTTTTCTGATGATTGCCTCAGATATTATATTTTGTTACAGTGCTAGGAAGATGACCAACACACACCTTCGGCTAAAACTCAGGAAACTGACAGACCATTAACCACATCATAAAATAACCGTAGTCAATAGAGAGCTGTTACTGATTCACTGAATCAAAAACACAGCATTTCCAATTATTGGATAATCTAAATGTTTTATAATACTTTCCTATAAACCCTTGTACAACAAAGGATGAATAATATACCGTGAATAAAAAAAAGCAAAACAAGTTTTCTCTAAGATGGGTAAGGAGCATGCATGCATTAAATTTATGACAAAAGATGCAGAATTCTAATCTGGATCACAGGAAGAATGCATTCTCTTGACTGCTTTTCAACAACATTTCTATTGACAAATTAATGTTACATTGTAAGTCAATTCTAATAGTTCATAACAATGAGAATCTTATTTTATTTCTCATATTGACATGTGTTGGTAAATAAAATAACCATGTTTTCACAATGTCTTTCTACCCAAATAATTACAGATATTGATAGGAATCAAGGCACATATTCTGACTAATATAAAAAATAAGGAAAAATAAGTTTCCCAATAGAAGCAGACAATTTGTAATCTACTGCTTTGTATAGCAGCATGGGTTTATATTCGGAGCCTTTTCTTCACAGCTGTTGAATGATGTTCAATGTTTATGAGCTCAGTTGTGTGGACATATATATTAACTTCATCCTGTGTGAAAGAAATCAAAGAATAAAACAAGCAGATTCCCAGGGCTCCAAGCAGTGGGCTGTTTCCTACCAGATTCTTTCAAATGGCCGTAGGCTTCTGTGCCAACATGAATATATCTTTCCTTCTAAAAACATCCACAGAACCATAGTCTCTATGAGAGAATTTACTTCCCACAATCAGCTAGGCTTATATGATTCTATAAAGTTTGAGTATTTATTAGCCTAATGTATTTTTCAATAACTATAAGATGTTAACAGTGTCTTCATTTAAAAATGTCTGCAAAGTGCATCAGTGTTGAAACATTATACCTGTAACCTGACAAAGCATTTTTCAAATGATAATGGCCACTGTAGTTCAAGGTACAGGAAAGTGGATGGGGATATATGTATAAACATATCATATATTGAGAAACCTAAAATATCTTCAAATTTGTTACCCTAACTATTCCACTACTAATTTGTGCAACCATGAATACAGAATATAATCTGTAATAGAAAATTATTAAAAATCCTTCATCAAATTGTGAGAGCAAATTGTTGGCAATTTGCTAAACACCAGATGAAAGAAAACACAGAAAGGAAAGACAATGGAATACCTTTTTGTTGACTGAGTTTTCTGTTCTTCCCAGTTCCCGCAAATGTTAAGTCCCAAAGAAACCACACAGAGGTCTACATTATTCATAAACTCATTGGCCCAGTAGCTCAGGCTTCTTATTAACTCTTTGATCTTGTATTAGCCCATTATTCTTGTCTATGTTAGCCATGTGGCTCTGTACCTTATTTGGCGAGGCATCTTGTTTCTTCTGTGGCTGGGTCAGGACTGCTATAAAGAACTTCCTTGTTCCCAGAATTCTCCTGTTCTCATTGTTACCTCTACTTCCTGTCTGGTTTTCCAACCTATACTTCCTGCCTGGCTGTTAGCCAATCAGCATTTGTTTAAAATATAATTGACAGAATACAGACCATTGTCCCACACCACTCCCCCCATTAAAAAAAAGAACTCTGAATCTAATATCCTTTGTTTAGCTTTTCTCCTGACCATTATCCAAAACAACTTGCAATCAACATTCTGAACAAAGGAAAATATCCATAGTCCAATTTTTGGGAATGTGGGCATATTTTTCCAGGCTACTTCCTACTGGTTGGGGGTGTTGATAATCTTTTTGGGACCTAAAGAAAATTTAGAATTATGATCAAGTCCTGACTGGAGTATCCTGTGAGGCTTGATCATCTCAGACAGAGGCGGAAATCTTGAATCTGTTCTGGATGTAGAACTCAGACATCTGGGCTATCTGTTCCTTCCGGAGATTTCTCAGGTGGCCTTCCTTGAGCAAACCTGGTTTTTCTTAACTGAGAATGAATCCACAGCTTCTCATTTTATGTGGAAATAAAAGCAAAACCTCTTCTCCAAAGTAACATACCTTTCGACCTCAATCTTGATGTCAAAGTATTTTCAAAATACCTATCTTGGATTAATTCAGCAGCATTTATAAACAATTATCTTTTAGCAGCTGTTGTTCCTTCTTTAGCATTCAAACAATTCAAAGAGAGCTTTTAATCAGAAAAAAGGGTTTATATGCTGCATGGTGTTATCAGAATTTAGGTGGTGAGGATGGTTCCCACCCAGCAGTCCTAGAGCTGAGGTGAACTACCTCCACCATATTTAAAGCGTGAGAGAGGTGGAGCCAGCACCTGGGGCACTGAGACAAAGCTGCTTAGCATTTTAAGAAATGCTTCTGATTAGAAAATAATTACAGATACACAATGAAGATAACTTCAGATAAAAAGGACTATAAATGGGTTACAGTGTTGAATAAATGTATGTAGGCTTGGGAAAGAGAAGAAAATAGTATAGTCATAAAATAAAGTTAATACTTTAAAAAAAGGATAAAGTCTTTAAAGAGACAGAGTAAGATAGTCATAGAATAAATGAATTAAGGAAAAATAAGCCATGTAAAAATTGAAAATTCACAGAGAGTTTGGATTATGCATATTATTGTATTTTTTGAATCTTTTGACTGTGAAGGAGCTAAATACAGAGAGATATTTCATTGTATGGGCTGCTAAGCTAAACCAGCATGTATATTGTAAATGTATCTTGACTTCAAAATTTGGGTCTAAGGATATGGTCCTTTGGAAAAGAGGTTCTTCTTTTGTTTTCACAGAAGATGAGACCCTGTGGATTGCTTTAGACAAATATGGTATGATATAACATGCCCCCCTGAAAGGTTGCCATGAATACCCTCAAAAAATTACTTTGCCCACCTGCTGACTAAGATGGACCTAGCATAGAGGATACACCATGAAAAACCTGATTAACAGTGCCCCAGTCTGTAGGAAGCAGTATGGACAGAACTATACCCATATTCCCAAATATTGTCTATAAATGTTTATTTACATTTAAAGAGGGATATGATATAGAAATGAATAATTTGCATTGGTATGGATNCCATATTCCCAAATATTGTCTATAAATGTTTATTTACATTTAAAGAGGGATATGATATAGAAATGAATAATTTGCATTGGTATGGATCTTGGTTTATTGATGAAAATTAATGTCAATTTTGTTATGTGTGTATTTCTGCTCTTGATTAAAGTATTTTGATTACATATTTCATTTAAAAATTTAATGTATAATTAAGAAATATAGATTAATAGATAGTTTTTAATAGTCAAATTTGTAGTCATGTTAGTTAGATTTTCTAGATGTATAGAGATATATTTCATTTAGATAGATATTCTTCAAATCTTTCAGAAACATTCAGAATATAGCATTTAAAATGTTTAAGAATTTAAGACTTTTCATGCCAGTGAGACACATCTGCTCCTGGCAGCACCAGCAACTTCAAGAGAAAGTAGGGCATCTAAGAGACTCCTTATGGAGTTGGTTAGACATTTCAGCAAGAAACTGTTCTTGCCTGAACTGCTGAACTGGATATACAGTACCCACAGAAAAATGATTGCTGAACTTGACTAAAGGTAAGATGATCCTTCGGGGCTCCTGCTTCATGAAAGAGTTTGTGAGACATTCTGCACGGTACAGAAGAACGTGACTGAACTGTCTTTGAAATTTCCTGCTTTGTGAAAAAGGCTGCTGGATACTATGGGCCTGTGGGCTGAAGATGGACACCCAAATGGCACAGAAGAAATTTGGGTAACTGTCCAGGCAGCAAGATGTCTCTGTCATTTCTAGAGTTTTGGAAGTTGCTTACAATGTACTTCTTGTTTACTTAGATAATCTCATATCCTTCTGGGGTCTTTTATGGAGTTGAAGAATTTATAGTTGCAGTTATGGTTTTCCTTTGTTATGATAAAAGATAAAGTAGATATAAATATTGGAACTGCAATTCTTGGTGAAAACCGTTTTGTTATATGTAATTTTACTATGGTAAACCCTTCATTTTTGTTTAAACAGAAAAGGGGAAATGGTGTAGGAGGTCCTTCTGTTTATGTGTTGCTTTCATTGGTTAATGAATAAAGAAACTGCCTTGGCTGATTGATAGGACAGAACTTAGGTAGACATGGAAAACAGAACTGAATGCTTTGAGGAATAAAGCAGAGTCATGGAGAAGCCATGGATCCTCTGCCTGAGATGGATGCCAGTTAGAATCTTTCCTGGCATGCTACTGCCACGCAGAGATACACAGATTAATAGAAATGGGTAAAATCAAGATGTGAGAGTTAGCCAATAAGAGACTAGAAATAATGGACCAAGCAATTATTTAATTAATACAGTTTCTGTGTAGTTATTTTGGGGCTAAGCTAGCTGGGTGGCCAGGACAAACAAGCGGCCCTCCGCCTGCACCATCTTTTAATTCATAAAAATACTATGAAAATTATTTAGTAAAATGATTTTTCTTTGGATATAATATCTTTCTATAGATAGTTTAGAGTGAATGTAATGAATGTTACAATAAAAATCCATAAGCATATGATTATGAATATAATAACATATACATATACAGTATGGCAACGGGGTTCCAACTTTTCTATTACATCACTGTAAACAACAAGATGCTGTTAAAAGTTAATAGCTATCTCTGGTCACTGTCAGGCTGTGGGCAACACCTCTTCTGCAGCTGAACATTATTTTGCAGCTTTCTGCATTCTTCATGCCTTGTCCTTGTGAAGTGCTTAAACAGCACCTCTACAATTTGTTGTGCCTTCTTTCTCTCCAATCCCATGCCATGTCAAAGATTTTCCTTATTTCTCCATGTTTTGTAAGTCTGATTCTCTACCCTATGGTACCTCTTCAAAATGTTGCTTTGTCCTGTCTGGGAGTTCGGTTATCTAGTTTGTGAAATTTCATTGAGTCCGGTGTATTCTGAGCAGTTCATTTGCACTTAATAACATCATTGACTTCAGACTCAAACTGATTTTTGCAAAATTATCAGTGAGGACTCCTAGGCTATTTTATGTTTTATGCATGGAATGCTTTCAGAAGACCTCAGCATACCTGTTCATATACAACTCCTCTATCATTCATGCATGCATGTTTTGCCTGTAGTGGCTTATATTCAGAAAAACATAGTTGTAGAATTTGCTGTTTTTCATTTCTTTTGTTCTTTTCATCACTGAGAAGATATTTCTAAGTTGAAAACAGTTCTAATTTGTAAAAAATGTTGACAAAGAACATCACTGTCAGCTTTTGGTCCTTCATATAAAAAAAAAGAACAGCTTGTTTATAGTCTGTGTGCTTACTATATAAGCATAGCCAAAGGCTCATACTTACTAATTAGTTGGAGCAGCTGATCTCTGTGTACAGATTGCTTAAAATATATAATCAAACACAATTAGAGTTTTTGTGCTGAGAAACAGAAAGCACATCTATGCTGGTAGCCTTCATAACCCATTATCAAAGATAAAACCTACACAATCTTTCAACACAAGCCTCAGTAGAAAAGTAATGCAAAGAATTCTGCGTAGGTATGTGGCAGAAAATGTAAGAATTCTTACAGCATTATTGTTTTCAACAAATATAATTGAGCCATACCCTGTCACAAGCACTGTTGTAAGACTTTATTTATAAAGGTTGTGTCCCTAAAAATTTGGCATTCTCTGAAGAGAAAGTTATATATTTGACTAATTAACAATTGGAATAATCAGAGAATGTAATCAAGGCTAACATGGTAAGGAAATAGAAATGAATGGTATTGTTATGAGTGATATTACATAAAAGTTTTTCAATGTCTTACATGATTGGCATGTAGTAAGTCTGATTGCATCTTCTACTTCTTTTACCTATATCCTCATTCATCTTCACAAATACATTCTTTTCTCAGATAGCTCAGGAACTTTCCTCATCAGGCTCACACTGACTTTCCACTTCTTGGAAATTATCCACCTACAGTTGAGACTGTCATTTCCTTCACATCTTTTCATGTGGAAACTTCTTAATGAGCTCCAGTCTGACAACCCTCAATTTTTATGACTCATTCTTTTATCTTGATCTACTTTATCTTTTTATTTTCATATTATTTCTAAAATATCTATAAATTAATTTAATATTGAAATTAATTTTATTTTTCAGGTTCTATCTCTGTTACACTATATGGGAAATAAGCCTAAATCATTGTCTAGTTATTTCTTGATAAAGATCAGAGCATTGTATCTGGTCCATGAAAGCTTCTCACCAATGGGCTTGAAAACAGTAATTTAGTAATTGTATGAATAGATCAGAAAAGGAAAGAGGACCATGAACACTGGCATTCACAAATTTAATTGGCAATTTAATGCTTCTGCTTAGGATAACATGAACACTTTGTTGAATAAAAATATAAAATACAGAATGCATCTGAAGATGTTTGGAACTAAAAATACTATGATGTTAGCAAGTTTGTATAGATATGAAATAATAGACACAAATAAGGTCCACTACTATTTCCTGGCAATGCTGTACTGTTATGTTTTGCATAGGAAACACTGTGAATGTCTGTTGAATATAGATAATAATAAAGGTTGAAAACTTGGATAAGGTATACAAAAAGAGCAAGAGGAATTGAAAATTTAATAGCACAGCTAGGCATCTTATCTTTAAAATTACAGGTTTTAACCTGCCATATCATGATGTGCCTTCAAATTGACTTTAAAGAACCTGAGGATCTTGCAAAAAAGTTATAGCCAACTATTTTGAGTAGTGTATTTATGTGCTGAAAACACTCTGGTGATGCTTCATTCATTTTTTTCCATGTAAAATGTACATTGAAGTTCTTCACTTTTACTTAGTGTTCTGGACATTGCATGTAAAAATACACTTCACATAGATTTTGCATTATCAAGTCTCCTGTGTACTTTAGAGATACAGGAAATTATTTCTATGTAATATGCAACCATGTAGGAAATCTCTGTGAAATCATAGAGAGAGTGCCATTCTGTTCTCATTTTAGAATGAATCTTATATTTAATTGATGATCATTAAAATGGTTATCAAACACAAATTCCATTGCAAATTGAAATATAAAACTTTATGTAGAAAGATCACATAAAATAAATTAAGGAGTGAAATGCAATAACACATTGTCAAAAACATGTATATAATCACATCAGAGGAAAAGTTAAGTGTTATGAGTTGAATGGTAATTTCAACCAAAGCATATGTTAGTGTCCTTACCTAATTATACAAGGTGAGCACACTTGGAAATACAATCTTTCCAGTGACAGTCCAGTCAGAAGTAAGTAATTTGGGAGCTGCCTAGTCCAACAGGATCAATGTGCTTCTTCAAGGGGCAAATTTTTGCACTCTGACAGGTTCACAGGAAAATCCATGTGAAAATAAAAACAGCCTGTAGTGATGTTTTAATAAACTCAGAAACACCAGAAATTAAGAGCAAAAAGTTAGGACCTGGGAAAGATCCATACAAGTGACTTCTTTATGGTTTTCAGATTCAGAGTAACTGTGTTTACATCTTCATTTCATATTTCCAGCTTCAAATCTATTAAAATCAAACAATTCTGATGAGTCATCTTGGGCCTTTTTCTTACAGTAGTTATCAGAAACTACACAGGAAACATGGTTGAAGAGTTACAATGATAAAAATGGAAAACTGTGGAGGGCAAAAATGATAATCAAGCTTGTAAAAAGAGAGTGAAATATTACACTTACAGCAGTTTGTAAGTAATGCCTAAAATGGAAATGGAGTGAATTTGTGTGTCAAAAAAAAAAAAAAACAAGCAACAACAGAATACTGGCAAATCGGAAGATTTTTTTTTATCAGAGAGATAAAATGAAAATTTAGAGAATTAGAAAAGAAAGCAGAAAGCATACTTTAATTCTTTGTATTGTTTTCTTTGCTCTTATTTATTATTATTACTATCTCCTACTCTCTACTGGATTTAAGTTTGGAGTTGTTCTTGTTTCTCCAAATTCTTGGATTTCATTGTAAGTCATTATTTGATCTATTCCTAAATTTTTTATTGAAAGTACTTAGAGTTATAAATTTCACTTTTTTGGGGGGAAGTTTGAGACAGGGTTTCTCTGTGTAGCCTTGGCTGTCCTGGAACTACCTATGTAAACCAGGTTGGCCTCAAATTCACAGAGATCAGCCTGCCTCTGCTGGGATTAAGTTTGTGCTTTTAATTTCACTCTTAGATCATCTTTTGACATATCTCAAGAGATTTTGTTGCATTATGTTTTCCCATTTTCACATAACCCCAGGATTTATTTGGTTTATTTCCCAAGTTCTTTTTTGACCATTCATCTTTCTATATTATGTTGTTCAATCTCAATGAATTTAACTGATAATAAGTCTTTTGTTGTTTATTGTAAGTTTAATTGTATTATGGTCATAAATAGCATGTGGAATTGTTTATATTTTACAATGTTAGTTAAAGTTTGTTTTGTGTCCTAGTATGTGGTCTATTTTAGAGAAACTTCCATGGGCTCCTGAGTAGAATATACATTATTTAGTGTTTGGATGAGATATTCTTGTTGATGTCTATTAGATCCCATTTGTTGTATGGTGTATGTTTTTGTTTAATTCTGATGTTTCTCTTCCTAGTTTTTCTTCAGCTTATTTGTCTATTGAAGAAAGTGGGATTAATCTGTATCTTTAAATACAATAATATTCTTTTATGGAATTGGGTGAGCCAGAAATTGGTGCCTATATACACAGATTTACAATGTCTTCTTAGTTAGATGTTTTCTTTGATAATAATAAAGAGTCATTTCTCTCTTCTGGTTAATTTTAGCTTATTTGTCATGTATTAAGATAGTGACTCCTATTTGCTTCCTAGTCTCATCATCTTGAAACACATTCTTCCATCCTTTCACTCTATATTAAAGAAGTGCAATGACATAAGTAAAAGCCAATGGGGGAATAAAAGAGGAAAGGATAAAGGTAGAGATGGTATGTAAAGAGTTTAGTAAACACAATCCATAAATCTTGAACACTGGTGAACTACACTGGAGGCTGTAAACAAATCACAAGTATGGTTTTTCCTTAGAAAAGTGGGAAAAGAAATTACTAGGTTTATAAAACATAACCATCATGGTCTAAGATGTAAAAAGAAATAAATTTTAGTCACTTTTGACTTTAGTGTACATAGGATATGGTTATAAATTAACAAATTGTCTTGGAGGTATTTATGAGTTTGGTCTAGGTAAAAATGTGAGAGAATTAAATTTGCACAGATTATAATCTTTGATAATAGGAAGAATAATAGAGAGATGCATTCAATCCCAGCCCATGAGTATAAGGAAGTGTGTGGGAGGAGAAGCATGGCCCAGTTCTTCTACATTCTTTCAGCAGTCTGATGAAGACTCTCACAGCACTGGCGTGAGTAACATAACACACTTCAAAATGTCCAAATGAAGAAAGAATGACTGTAATTAAAGAAGAAGTGTTTCACCACAGCATATTGGCCATGGCCCAGAATGAGTTAGCCATGATCTAAGCAGTAAGTCATATATATATATATATTCCAGAGGACACTTTACCCTGTAAATAAATACAAAAAAATGCTAAGAGAAATAGCTTCAATGTTTTTATCTAACATAAATAGTTGATCTCCATTTTTGTAAATTTTATTGAAGCATATAAAGAAGACGTGTGTAAAATTTTTTTAAATCCTTCATAGTAAAAAGGGAAAATGAGAGAGACTTGACTTACAACCACATACAGTTACAGTGGGATGTTTGCAACAGGAAAGTAATGCCCGGAGATGGCCCAAGAAAGGCAGTATTAACATATTTCCGGCAGACTAAAGCCAGTGATTGCTGCCTGGTCCTTAGGCTTAGAAATATTGATTTAGCATTTTAGTTAGTGATACAGAATTTTAATTGTAGTACAAATAAACTCATCATCCCAAACAAACCCAAATAACAAATATATTAGAGGGAAGATGATGAAAAATGAATAATAGAAAATAAATTGACAATTTAAAGCATAAAATGTTTCTTCAAAATCTAAGATTCACCTCTTCTAGCTGTGTGATTTTGAAGGGTTTTGTATTATGTTTTTACCCAGGGACTGGGAACTTGAAAGCAACCATTAATATAACAAGTTTATAAGATAATAAAATCTCAGCAAACCGATCTGATGATTGGTTGCAAGCATGGCTTCAAGTTTTAACAAATCTCCATGCTCCCGCCTTTCAGAGACATGGAGAAGCTTGATTACCATATTTATAGCCAGTGGGTTATCAGCACATTTGCATAAGCAGAAGCTTGGGGAATTTCTTCAAACAGACCCTTACATCCTTGTATTTTTGACACAACTGTAAGAACATGTACGAACTAGTCTAAAAAGATGTAAATGAAGAGGACTGAAGACATGACACAGTGAGTGAAGTGCTCATCACACAAGGCTAAAGACAAGAGTTCAAATCCCTACAACCCACTAAAATGTCCATTGGAAGTAGAGTGTAACAGAAGCTATGGAACTGGAGAAAGGAGTTCCTAGAGCCAAGCTAGCTATCTAAACTAGCTAAATGATGCATGTTCATCAAAAGAGCCTCAATATAACATGTAAACTGTTTGAATAAGACTTTCATTAACAGCCTCTGGCCTCCACATGCAAGAACACATAAGTGCCTGCCTGCTAACATTGTCATGTACCTGCAGACATGTGTATACAACTGCAGGAACCCATGTCTCTCACACACAAATAAACATGCAAAAAATCAAAACATTAAAAGGACATTATTTTACAGGAAGCAATAATATGCTTTAAAATAACACAGCGAGAATAGGTGACCCTTGGATTTTGAGTACTTTAAGATTTAAATATTCAATGAATTTTCTATTTTTCATTTTCATTTCTCTTCCCTTGTTTCATATCACACTAACAGACTCACCCAAGATGCAGTGCTAAAATGGAATGATGTGAGAGGCTTTGTATGGTTGGTAGCTAATGTTGTACTTTATATCAATTGAGAGTATAAATAAATATAAGATAAATGAATGCTTCAGTTCAAAAATAAAATATGTTATGTACAATTAGAATAATAAGAAAATTTTATATCTTTTAGAATAGTTCTGTTATTTCCCAACATACTTAAAAATATCAGAGTAAAATATTAAATACGGGTCAATTATTATTTAATACTGAATAGAGTGCTATGGATGAAGTTTAATAATCAAAAGTATCTCTGGAAAAATTTCTAACATAAAATTTTAAAGAAATGATATCATGAACTCTAGTCACTAAAGGGAAATGTCTAATCAGTAACTTTTAGTGTTATAAGTAGATTGATAAATATGTATTAATTTGTAGGCAGAGACTGCTTATTTGTTTCCTGGCCACCAACACCCAAATAATGACACATAAAATATATTAATTACAACACTGCTTGGCCTATGGCTTATGCTTCTTATTAACTAACTCTTACATTTCGAATTAATCCATTTCTGTTAATCTGAGTATCACATGAGGCTGTGGCTTACTAGTAAGGATCCTGCATGTCTCCTTCAGCAGCTACATGGTGCTCTCTGAGTCTGTCTACTCTCTCTATATATATCTCTTCCAGCATGACTATATTCTGCCCTGCTATAAACTGAAGTAGTTTTGTTTATTAACCAAGGTAGTAAAACATATTCACAGCATACCTGCATTTCTTAATTAAACAATTAAACATTACATTTTTAAATGAGCTACACAAACACAATATCTTAATTAAGAGCAGAAATATACATACAACAAAATTGACCTTAAATCTGTATCAATAAACCAAGCTTCATACCAATGCAAAGTATTCATCTCTATAGCATATCCCACTTTAAATGTAAGAAACATTTATAAACAATCATTTAGGGAATTTGGGCATTGTTCTATAGACTACTTCCTAATGATTGGGGGCATTGTTAATTAGGTCTTTTATGGGGTATCTTGTGTAATAGGTCCATCTCAGCCAGCATGGATGGACCATCTGGACCATTGCTTCAGGGGGTCTTGTTTGATCAAGACATACTAGCAGGTGAATAATCCAAGCTTTTTATCCTCTGTGGAAACAAAGCAGAACATCTTTTCTAAGGCAACATAACATATCCTTAGAACCAAATTTTGAAGCTAAGATACCCGGTTTAGCTTAGCAGCTTGTACAATCAAATGTCTCTCTGTACGTAGCTCATTCACAGTCAAAAAATTAAAAAAAAACACATTAGAATGTATAATCCAGACTCTGTGTACATTCCATCTTTACATGGCTTATTTTTCTTACTCTATTACTTTTTATACATATGTGATATTTATTATATTATCTTTACTCCTTTAATCTATGACTGCCTGTACTCTTATATTGTAATTGTCTGTACTCTTTTTCCTCTCTCTCCTAAGCCTATGTACATTTATCCAACACTGTGATCCATTCAGAGGATTTTTCATTTGAATCTGTCTTAATGTGTGTGTGTGTTGATAATTATTTTCTGACTGGGGTACCTTGTTTTTAATGCTAAGCAGTCATGGCTAGGAGTAACTCTGAGGCCCTGCTGGTTTACTACATCCAGTCCAACATGGCAGAGGCATGTTCTTTGCCTCTGAGAACCATGCCCAACTCCAGGGTTGCAGTGGGTCTCTGTCACCATTAAGCAATTTGTAACACGCTGCTCACAGACCCCTTTTAAGTGTAGGACTTCCTGAAAGAGCCAGAGTTTGTTCTACCCGCACAAACCAGGAAGCTGGATCTTAAAGAAATCATGCAATTTTTGTCTCTAAAGTTAAATCAAGAAACCTCTTAAAGGACCTGCACCGCTGCCTGCCACCAGCAAACAGAGCCTATCTAAAAATATGCAGCTACAAACAAACTCCAGTTGACTCCTGTTTCTGTGGATCTAGAAGCCCTCTTTTTTCCCCCTTAAGCTTTTTAAGGTCTTATATGGATCTATGCCCTAGACAGTGGGCACCATTTTGTAGGCAGAGAATGTTCGTGTGCTTCATGGCAGCCCAAGCCCCAATAATAACACAGAAAATATATTATTACAACACTGTTTGGCCAATGGCTTAGCCTTCTTATTAACTAACTCTTACATCTTGAATTAACCCATTTCTGTTAATCTGAGTATCACATGATGCTGTGGTAAGGATCTGGCATCTGTCTCCTTTGGCAACAACATGGAGTTTCTTTGACTCTGCCTACTCTCTCTATTAATCTGTTCCAGCCTGACTATATTCTGCCCTGTTATAGGATGAAGCAGTTTTTTTAATTAACCAATAAAAGTAAAACATATTCACAGCATACTGAGGGAAATTACACATCATTAATTATTCATAACATTCACTGATGGAATAAAAACTACATACAATGAGTTAAATATGGTGGAAATGTAATAAAATAAACAATCCCATAAGGAAAAAACTTCTGGAGGCATCACCATCCCTGACATCAAGCTTTATTATTGAGTGGCAGTAAGGAAAAACAGCATGTTACTGGCATAAAAACAGGAAGGTAGAAAAATAGAACAGAATCAAGGTCCCAGGTATTAATCCACACACCTATGAACAAAGGAAGCTATTTGAAAAAGAAGCTAAAATTATACAATGGAAAAAAGAAAGCATTTTCAACAAATGATGCCGGCATAACTGGATGTCAACATGTAGAAGAATGCAAGTAGAGCCCTATCTATCCCTATTCACAAAATTTAAGTCCAGATGGATCAAAGACCTCAATATAAATCCAGCCACACTAAACCTCATTGAAGAGAAAATGGGTAGCAGCTTTGCACACATGAGCACAGAAGACCACTTCATAATAAATATACCAAGAATGGCACAGACATTGAGAGCAACAGTAAATAAATGGGACTTTCTGAAACTGAGAAGCTTCTATAAAGCAAGGACATTGTCAATAAGCCAAAAAGGCAGCATATTGAATGAGAAATATCTTCACGAATCCCACATCAGACAGAGGGCTGATCTCTATATAAAGAACTTAAGAAACTAGACATCAAAATAACAAGTAATCCAATTTTAAAATGGGGTACAGACCTAAACAAAATTCTCAATAGAAGAATCTCAAATTACTGAAAAAGACTTAAGGAAATGCTCAACATCCTTAGGCATCAGGGAAAAACAAATTAAAACAACTCTGAGATACCATCTTACAACTGTCAGAATGGCTAAGATCAAATCACTAATTACAACTTGTGCTGGAAAAGATGCAGAATAAGGGGAACACTTCTCCATTGCTGGTGGGAGTACAAACTTGTGCAGCCACTTGGAAATTAGTATAGCAGTTTCTCAGGAAACTGGGAATTAACCTACCTCCAGACCTAGCAATATCACTCTTGAGTGTATACTCAAAGGATACTCAGGAACACTATAAGGACATATACTCACCTATGCTCATAGCAGCATTATCTGTAATAGCCAGAACCTAAAACAACCTAGATGCTGCTCACCTAAAGAAAGGATAAAGAAAATGTGGTACATTGACACAATGGAGTACTACTCAGTGGTAAAAATACAAAGACATCTTGAGATTTGCATGCAAATGTGTAGGACTAGAAAAATCCATCCTGAGTTAGGTAACCCAAACCCAGAAAAACAAGCAAGGTATGTACTCACTCATAAGTGGATATTAGAAGTAAAGCAAGGATAACAAGCCTATTGTTCACGACCCCAGAGAAGTTAACCAGGACAACCCTAAGACAAACACACATTGATCCCCCTGTGAATGGGAAATAGACAAGAAACTTCTGGGAAAATTGGGAGCCTGAGGGTGGGATGGGAAGGGAGAGTAGAAGGAGATGAGAGGGGAGCAGGGAATGAGGGGGAATAACTTGAGGAAATGGGATGGTTGAGATGGGAGAAGGACAGAGATGTAGAACAAGGAAAGAGATACCTTAATTGAGGGAGCCATTGTGGGGCTAGCAAGATATCTGGCATTAGAGAGACTCCCAAGAATCTACAAGGATGACCACAGCTAAGAATCTAAGCATTTGTGGAGAGGGTTCCTGAACTGGCCTTGCCCTTTTATTAGATTGATGACTTCCTTAAATGATAGCATAGAACCTTCCTACATCAACTGATTGAAGCAAAGGCAGAGATCCACAACAGAGCACTGGGTTCAGTTTCCAAAATCCAGCTGAAGAGGGAGGTGAAGCTGAACGCATAAGATTTGGGGGGGGGGCTGTGAATCAAATAATCCCACACTAGCTCCCAATAGGGTATACTAAGGTTGTCTTTATTAATAGGGAAACTCACAGATCACAACAAAGAAACAGGAACGGGGTTCAGCATCCAGGTGTGGAGAGTGGGAAGAGGTTAAGAGGGTTGTCCCACTGACTTTTTGGTACCCAAAGCCATGCCCTATTGTCTAAAGGAGGTTACCCAGCAGGGAGGAGTGGTAATATGAGCAAAGAGGTCAAGACCATGTTGGGGTTAACCAATGAAACAGCTTACCTGAGCTATTCAAAGCTCGGAGACTCCATCCTGACAGCCGAGGAACAGGCATAGTACCAAACTAGACCCTCTGAATGTGGGTGACTGTAACATGCTTGTTGAGGTTTCTGTCCTGCCCAGTTCCCATAGCCAGTATGCCCCAAAGAAATCACACAGAGTTCTACATTAACTATAAACTGATTAGCCCATTATCTCAGGCTTCTTATTAGCTCTTATCACGTAAATTAACCCATTATTCTTATCTATACTAGCTAGTAACTTTTTCAGCAGGGCAGGTCACATCCTGCTTCTTCTGTGTCTGGACAGGACTGTAGAAAGAGCTTCCTTCTTCCCAGAATACTCCTGTTCTCATTGCCCTGACTCTACTTCCTGTCTGGTTGTCCTGCCTATACTTTCTGCCTGGCTACTGGCCAATCAGCATTTATTTAAAACACAATTAACAGTATACAGAATTGTCCCGTACCAGGTGACTATGAGGTCACTGGCAGTTGGAAGCTCATTCTCTTTGGGTTCCAAAGGAGGGATACATTGCTCAGCCTAGATATAGTGGCGAGGACCTGGGTCACATCTCAAAGCAATGTGCTAGATGTTGTTGATTTCCCAAGGGAAGCATTACCCTCTCTGAGGAGTGGATGGTGGGGTTTGGTGGACAGGAAGGTGGAGGATGCAGGAAGATGACAGGAACTGGGATTGGTATGCAAAATCAGTAACAGGCAGCAGACTGTGACCCCAATAGAGCCCAGTAATCCTACTACAGTAGACTCTGAAAAATGTAACATATCCGAAACACATGACAGGGATGTTAAAATAACCTTTATGCACTTGACAGAGTTCTAGAAAGAGAAAATAAATAAACTCCTTAATGCTATCTATGAAAACACAAACATTGGAAGGAAAGAAATAAAAGAGTTCAAGACCTGAAAGTGGAAACAGACTCAATAAAAGAAACCCAAATGCAGAGTACTCTGAAAATGAAAAATTTAAGGACTAGAACAGGTAGCTCAGAGGCAAGCCTCCCCAACAGAATGCAAGAAAAAAATTCTTAGGAGGAAAGAATCTCAGGTATTGAAGACAAGATAGAAAAAATGTATACCTCAGTCAAAGAAATTATTAAATCTAAAATTCTACAGACACAAAACATTCAGAAATTATGAGACACTATAAAAAGACAAAATCTATAAATAATAAAACTAAAGGAAGGAGAAGAAGCCCAGATGAAAAGCAAAGAAAATATTTTAAATAAAATCATAGAAGAAAATTTCCCTAAAGAAGGAGTACCCCAATAGTAACTATTGAGGTATAAGTAGCACTCAGAGTATCAAATAGACTAGATAAGAAGATAAAATACAACATAATAATCAAAATACTAAAAGTAAGGAACAAAGAAATAATATTAAAAGCTTCAAGGAAAAAAGACCAAGAAGCATAGAAAGGCAGAACTACTAGAATAACACTAGCCGGGTGGTAGTGGTGTAAGCCTTTAATCCTCGCACTCAGGGAAGTAGGGACAGGTGGGTTCTGGCCAGCCTGATCCACAGAGTGAGTTTCAAGACAGCCAGGGCTACACAGAGCACAGAGAGACCCTATCTCTAAAAGCTAAATAATAATAATTAATAATAATATCTGATTTCTCAATGGAGACTTTACAACCCTGATAATAATAATAATAATAACATCTGACTTCTCAATGGAGACTTTACAACCCTGAAGGGCCTGGACAAATGGTATAAAAGTGTTACAAGACTATAGATGCTTTCACAGACTATTATATCCACTGAAACTTTCAATCAAAATAGATGGGAAAGGACCTTCCAAGATAAAACCAAGTTTAAGCAGCATCTCTATACAAATCCAGACATACAGAAGGACCTAGAAGGAAAGTTTTAACCTGAAGAGGTTAACCACTCCCAAGAAAGAGAAGTAATAAATAATTTTAGGCCAGAAAATCAAAAGAGTTTCAAGAAGGCACATCACAAAACCAAAACAATACAAATCAACACAAAAATTATTAATGATACCTCAACATCAAACCTCCAATAAAAAAGACGCAAACTAAGAAATGTATGTGAGAAAAGGATCCATCCTTCTGCTGTATACAACAAAAACACCTCAACATCAAGTGTAGACATCAACACAGGGTAAAAGGATTGAAAAAGATATCACAAGCAAATGGACCAAAGAACGAGCTTTTTCACTATCTGAAAAATTAAGCTTCAAGTCAAAATTTATTAGACGAAATGGAGGGGAATAATATATTCTCAATGATGGAAAAATCCAACAGGAAGACATCACAATTTTTAACATCTATGTACTAAACACAAGGGCACCCACGTTCACAAAAGAAATAGAACCTAAATCTCATATTGACTCTCACACACTGATAATATATGATTTAAAAAACCCATCCTCATCAATTCCAGTAACTGACAATACAAAAATTCACTTAAACAAAATGAACAACTTTACAGGGTAACTAATTTGAAAAAAAAACTGACTCAAAGATGAAACCTAAACAAGCCAATAATTACTACTTAAACTAAACACAAATATTAAATCTCATCAAAACTTTTCTTGCACAGACATAATTACAGGCACTATGATTTTTATATGTACATATAGCAAATCATACAGAATCTGAGAACCCTGTGTTATCAACAGATAAATACAGAATAAATATTCTTCAAGCTGCTGCATGCATTTCCAACAAAGTGAAAACAGGACACAGCAGTTTAAAAAATCATATTGTAGATCAATTCCACTTACAAACGTGATACAAATGTAATACATAAATTATAATTTTCCTCAAAATACAGTAGTAATTTAGAAAATTATTCAAACACCACAAAAGTGTCTTGCTTATGCCATAATTCTTGGGCTCCTGACCTCAGTCTGCCAACATGATAGAGAAATTGTAAACAGGCGTATGAAGGTTGACCTTGCTTTTTATGTTATCTTGTCAACTGCTTCCTGTGCAGCCACTGCTTTGAAGTGTTTGATAATTGGCAATGATTTTATTAATCAATAGTGTATTAAAGTTTTTTCTTATATGGTATCTAATTTGCCCTCAAAAAATTTATGTATTAAGTAAAAGTTTAAAAATGAGTTTTTTTTTTAATCAGCGATTGACAATTAAAAGAATGGTTTTAGTGGACTATGGCATGTCTATTACCCAAACTTCGAAAGTGGCAGACTGAGCTTGAAGTACTTGGTTTTATATTTTCTCCTCAACACACTCATCTGCTGTTATCATTGGTTGTTTTAAATAATAACACATCACTCCCTGCCACACACACAGAAAACACAAATTAACTAATATACAATTCTAGAGTCAGAGTTTCAATAATAAACACATTACACCTTTAGTGTTATGAATATGATAATTTTGCCATAAAATTAGGCAAGAAAATCCTGTTTTATGTTTGTAAGTAAATGGCCAAAACAAATCTGTTGGAATAAATACTACTAGATAACTAGCAAAGCATTTTGCACATTAAGCATATCTTCTGAGACCAAGGTTCATGGTCCTATAAAACATACACTATGAATTGTAGTTACCTAGTGCAAAAAGCAGATGTCTACTAATCTCTGTTCTACAAGCATTCCTGTTAACATTCGTGATAGTAAGCAGTGTGACACCGTGTCACAGAGAAGCATTCTTTTATTTATTTTATTTTTTAAAAAAATATCTTTTCTCAATTTACATACCAATCCCAGTTTACACTTCCTCCTCTCTGCCCTCTCCCTCCACCTTCCTCTCCACCTCACCCTCATCTACTCCTCAGGGAGGGTAAGGCTTCCCATTGGGAGTCAATAAAGTCTAACACATTTCTTTGAGAAAGGAGCAAGACCCTCCCTACTATATCTGGGTTGAGCAAGTTATCCAGCTAAAGAGAAAGGGTTCCAAAAAGCTAGTACAAGCAGTAGGGATAAATCCTGATCCCACTGCCAATGAACCCCAGTCTGCCCCAGCTATACAGCTGTCACCCACATTCAGAGGGCCTAGTTTGGGCCTCTGCTTTTTCCTTCCCGGTCAGGACAGAGTTGGAGGGATCCCATTAGCTCAGGTAAGCTGATTCATTGAGTATCTACATCATGGCCTTTACCTCTTTGCTCGTATTCTCACTCCTGCCATTTTTCGACTGGACTTTGGGAGCTTAGCCCAGTGCTCTGCTGTGGATCTCTGCCTCTGCTTCCATCTGGTGCGGGATGAAAGTTCTATGATGACATGTAAGATAGTCATCAATCTGACTACAGGGTAAGTCAAGTTCAGGCACGCTCTCCACGGATAAACTTGAAAGACAGATTAAAGAGTTGTAGGCATCCATAGCCTTCAGAAAAGTTCATAGATCTGGTTATATTCAGGCCATTTTTAATTGAATTTTAAAGACATCAAAAAGAAAAAAAGAAAGTACATAGCTCTTTTTCTCTAACTCTTGCTTAATTTATAATTTTTCCAAGAAAGGAGAACATCTAAAATGTTGGTGGAAATCTTGCATATTGACTGGATCCTCTTGCTAGCAACACAGAACTACCAAGAGTGCCTGGTGTCTAAATGTTCCAGATTTCTTGTAGGGAGGATGGGCCTTTTGTTCTGTCCCGCCTGGCTAGCTTACACCCGAAATAATCACACAGAAACTTTATTAATTAAAACACTGCTTGGCCTTTAGCTTTAGCCTCCTATTAGCTAACTCTCACATCTTGATTAAACCCATTTCTATTAAATCTGTATATAACCACAAGGTCAAGGCTTACCGGAAAAGATTTAATATGTCTGGCCTGGCATCTCCATGGTGGCTCTCCCTCTCTGCTTTCTTCCTCCAAGAATCCAGTTCTGTCTATTCTGCCTACCTAAGTTCTGCCCTATCAGGCCAAGCAGTTTCTTTGTTGCTTAACCAATGAAAACAACACTTAAAAAGAAGGACCTCCTACACCACAGATTCTTTCTTGGTCTCTCTCTTCAGCATTGGATGTGCTGGATAAGTTCACTGACATTGCCAGATACACTGGGTTGTGTTCACTGGAATCCCGTCTCTGCCGATTTCCTCTCTACATGCTGCTATCCTGCAAATTAACATTTTATGTGATGACAAGTGGGATGAGATTGTTCCCTATCTATTATTAAATTCTCTCTTGACCTAGTTTTCAGCTTGTACTTGATGCTGGTTAGTTTACTTTGTTAAGACTCAAATAAATCTATACCCCACTGGGTTTTGTCTTAGCTTCCCACACTCTCGAACTATTATATACTTGCTCAAAATACTGCAGGACCAAGTTTAGAAAAGGAAAGTCTCCTACTATGCCCTAGAACCCCACTTTATTCTAATTAATTATTATTTGGGATTCTGTGCAAACTCCCTAACCCCAGCTCAATTGCCATAGGTGAAATATTTGCTGTCTTCCTACAATTTTCTGTTAACCAGTCCTTGGAGCCACCTTCTTAGTTAGGGTATTTATTGCTGTGTAAAGAACCATGATCACAGCAACACTTATAAAGAAAATATTTATTTGAGGAGGCTTGCTTTCAGTTTCATAGTTTGGGGCTCTTTTTATAATGATGGAGAACATGGAGGCATGCAGGCAGACATAGTGCTAGAGAAGATGAAAATCCTATGTCTCACAGGAAACAGGAAGTCAGCTGACACTCTGGTAATATGCTGAGCATAGCAAACCACAAAGTACATCCTATCCCCAAGTGAGATACTTCCTTCAGCAAGACTGTAACCACTTCAGTAAGCCACACCTCTAAACAGTACCACTCCCTATGAGATTGTGGGGGCTGAATACATTCAAACTACCAGATTTCCCCTCTACGTTCCTCTGTGTGGAAGTCATCTCACATACAAAAGTGTAAGTAACAAAGGATGCTGGCTTTACTCTGCCTAATTGTCACTGCGCCGTGTTTTCCTATATTGAAAATAGATTTTTAAAGTTGGATTTTAGAGAACAACTATGAGAGAAGAATGAAGAAGAATGATTGTCTTCTACCCATGACTAATGTTCCAACTCTACTTTTACAAAAAAAAAAAAAAAGAACATGGTGACTGGAGAGATCACTCTGTGTTGAATAACACTGACCACCTTTCCAGAGGGGCTTAGTTCGGCTCTCAGCACTAACATTTACCTAACTGTCTGTGAAGGCTGTTACAAAGGCTTAGGTGCCCTCTTTTGGCTTCTGCAGTCACTTCACTCATTTAGTCATAGACATGCATATAGAGAAATTGTCACCACACTTAAAACAAGCAAAAATATAATAATAATAAAAATAGTACATAGTTGTTCTTAAGGGATGTTCAAGTTTTCTGGAACTCTGTTTTCTTTCCCATAGGACTTTTCTTCACAGCATGTAGTTACTGTGATGATCTAATGGAAAGTAAAAAAGCAGTCCTTGCATAAGCAGAATATTCTAACTTTTCCTCAGTGCTTGATGATAATGCTCTCAAAATCAGCAGAGATCCCTTTGTAAGAAAGATTCATGACCCTAAGTGTGTCTTTAAATTGGAGTATTTACGAACATAAATATTTGGGAAAACTAGCCTGTATAGGATGAAGGTTGTTGCAGGACATGGTAGTTCATATCAGCAGATACACGGTCATTAGATATTTTTGTCTCTTATTTCTTTTGCCTTTTGCTCAGCTAAATGCAAGTGGTTTTCTAGGAGAAGTGAGCTTCTGTTTCAGTAGGAGAATGTGTGAGTAAATGGCTATATAGAAGTCAATTTGAAGGGAACACAGAGAGTTAAATAAAACCATTGATTTTATACTGATAGCTATAATAAAATTTGTGTGGCTTTTCTTTAGTTCTATTAAGAAATTATAGAAATTTGTCTAGAACAGGGCTTGGTAAGCATTGTTTTTTGTTCATTTGCTTTTTGTTGTTGTTGTTTCTTTTTTAATGATTCTGGACTGAGAACTCAAATAGTCCCTCCTTGAATTTTGCAGAGTCGTACTGTTGAGAGACTACATACCTATCTAGGAAGGTGAATGTGGAAGACATTTGGCTAGTGTGATAAATCATCTGAAAATGCTCCAGAGAAGAACATAATTAATAACTAAAGCAATTAGCATTTAACTTTTAATTAAAAGTTTTAAATGGCTTTAGCTCATGCCAAAAAAAGAAAGAAAGCAAAAATCAAACTGTGGAATACAAATGTGAAGATCAGCAGCAAATTTGAAGTATTTTAAGGAATTCAGAGAATTTCTTGTCCTAAAAGTTAAATAATATTTAATATTTAAAGCTGTATTAGTAGAATTTTTATATGGACAAAATTGAAACAAGAGAATCAAGGAAAACTCCTGGATTGTGGGTCATTATTTGTTAGTCCTGAAACTGAGACTTTTGAGAATATTTCCACACTGTATTTCATCTGAAATCCATGGCAATACTGTAAAGTATTTTCTTTCACTATGTTCCAGAAGAAATTTGACTCATGGAATATGAATTTCTTTGCCAAGATTGTACTTCAAGGATAGTTCACGAGACAGATTCAGAACTGATTCTCCATGTCCAGCGCCTATTCTCTGACATTTTGCTACCACTGAGAATATAGAAATATAAATTATAGATGCTCCTAGGAGACATACCTATATTACAGGAAAATCAGGGAAATATTGAAAATTTACTTCCCATGAGTTGGTATTTCTGTATAAAATTGGCATCTGAACTCTGAGTGAACCAGTGGATTTGATTCTATCCCATGCCTAATCTTTTCGCTAATTCTGTGCATCAGTGTCTATGATAAAATAAAGCAGACAAAAAAGATTGCTGCCTTCATTTCAGCCCAGAGTTGACAGTTTGATGCCAGTGGTTGAAGGAATGGGAGGATCACAAAGTAATGTTACATCCAGAAATAAATAAGAGACATATAGTACTAGTTTGCTTACCATTGCTGGGATAAACACATTGACCTAAAGCATATTGTGAAGGAGAGGATTCATTTTTTCTTACAGACAGTTTATAGTCCTTCAGTGAGGGAAGTCTGGGCAAGAACACAAGGCAGGGACCTGGAAGTAGTAACAAAGCATAGGCCACGGAGGGATGCTGTTACCAACATACTGTCAATGGCTTACTCAGTTTGCCCTCTGCCCAAGGGTAGCACCACCTTCAGTGGACTGGGCCCTCCCATATGAATCATGAATCAAGAAAATGCTCCACAGGCATACCTACAGGCCAATCGTATGGAGACATGTCCTAAGGTTCTTGGGTCATATGTGGCACATTCTGACCAAAATAGCTCAGCACAAATGTTCAAATGTTATATAT
>LOEQ01004756.1:21940-32620 GCA_001685075.1 Bramus lutescens | reverse complement strand
AATTTGCTAAGGAATATGGAGAAGTTTTTTGCCACAACTCTATGGCATTTTAAGGGCCTTGCCAGGAAGTAAGCTGCAACAGTGTATCCATAGCTCCATAGTCCGGACCGCCTGCTTGAAAGAGTCAGAGTTTGACCTGGCAGCAAGGCCCAGAAAGCCGGCATTTTAAAACAGCGCAGCTTTTTTCCTACTAACGGCTGAAAATTGAAATGCTTTACTCTAGTCTTTCCCAAGCTTTCTCAGGCTTTCTGTAGATGAAGTTATACATGTGGGCACCATATGTATCATGAAAGGCTGGCTTGTTGGGGTTTTCTGTCCTGCCTGGTACCCCACAGCTGGCAAGCCCCAAAGAAAATCACACAGAGATCTCTATAAGTTATAAAGCTGATGCTTGCACACACACACACACACAAATGTACACAAAATGAGCATATATAGAGCCTAAACATGAAATAATATTAATAAATAGATTAATACTAGTATTGATATAATCACTGGAGAGCTAAAAGAGGTTAAAAACATATTGCCAAATAATAAATAAGAAATTTTCTTGATCAATACAATACTGCTAAGTGATAAACATTCATTAATCATGTGGGATTGTCCTATGCATGCTGTGATTACCACTAATAAATAAGGAAACTGCTTTGGACTCTTTCTGAAGGTCCAGTTACGTCGCATTTAAATGGGTTCTGTGAGCAGAGGGCTACACTTTGCTAAATGGCAACTTAGACCCACTGTGTGAATAAGAATGGGGCTGTGAGCATGGCTCTCAGAGGCAGCAAACAGCTTCACCATGTTGGAATGGGTGGGGCAAGCAGGTAGTGCCATATTTCCCCTAGCAGTGGCACTGCTTACATTCATAAGAAGGGCTTAGCATTTTAAGAAGCACTTCTCATCAGAAAATAATTACAGATATTCGATAAAGACAAATCCAGATGGAAAAGACCTCTAAATGAGTCACAGTGTTAGATTAATGTGCATAGGTTTGGGAAAGAGAGGAAAAGGAGCATAGAGTTATAAAAAGAAATGGTTGAAAAAAGTCTTTAAAGAGACAGAGTACAGACAGACATAGATTAAAGGAATAAAGATAATAAAATAAATATTAAAAAGTAATAGAGAGAGAAAAGCCATGTAAAGATGCAATATACAAAGAGAGTCTGGATTATGTATATTATTGTATTTGAATTTTTGACTGTGAAGGAGCTAAATACAGAGAGATTTCATTGTATGGGCTGCTAAGATAAACAAACATCTATATTTTACAGGTATCTTGAATTCAAAATATGTGTTTAAGGATATATTGCTTTGAAAAAGAGGTTCTTCTTTTGTTTCCAAAGAGGATGAGAACCTGTGGATTCATTCCAGGCTAATGTGGTTTGATTCACCAAGATCCCCAGAAAGGTCACTGTGAACACCTCCAAAAAATTACTTTGTCCAACAAAAAGCAGGAAGCAGTTTGGAGAGAACTATGCCCATATTCCCAAATATTGTTTATAAATGTTTGTTTACATTTAAAGGGGGATATGCTAAAATGATTTGCATTGGTATAGATCTTGGTTTATTGATACAAAGTTAATTTCAATTTTGTTATACTGTGTATATGTATTTCTGATCTTGATTAAGGCATTGTGTTTATGTAGCTCATTTTAAAATGTAATGTATAATTAAGAAATATAGGTTAATAGATAGTCATCTATAATAGTCAAGCTTCTAGTCATGTAAGTTAGATTTTTCTAGATGTACAGAGATGTATTTTAGATAGGTATTCTTCAAACTTTTAGAAGACTACAGAAAATGGCACTTAAAGTATTTTAAGAATTTAGGAATTTTCATGACAATGAGACCCATCTGCTTCTGGAAGCACCAATTGCTTCGAGAGGAAGATGGGCATTGAAAAGACTCCTTATGGAGTTATTTAGTCATTTGGGCAAGAAACTGCTCTTGCTTGAACTGCTTGATGAACTGGATATGCAGGACCTGCAGAGAAATGGCTGCTGAACTTGCATGAAGGTGAGATGATCCTTCGGGGTTTCTGTTTCATAAAAGAGTCTGTCAGACATTCTGCAGAATATGAAAGAAAGTGATTAACAAAGTGCTAATATAGGCAGAACTGTCTTGGAAATTTCCTGCTTTATAGAAAAGTCTGCTGGATACTATGAGCCTGTAGGCTGAAGATGGATGTTCCAATGGTACAGAAGAACTTTGGGTGACTGTCCAGGCAGTGAGAAATCTCTGTCAATTCCAGAGTTTTGGAAGTTGCTTACAATGTACTTCCTGTTAACTTAGGTAATATTATATTCTTCTGGAGACTTTGATGGAGTTGATGAGCAGATGGCTATAGTTATAGTTTTCCTTAATTATGATAAATGATAAAGTAGATATAAATATTCTAACTTCTTACTTGATACCTGTTTTGTTATATGTAATTTTGCTATGTTAAAGTTAAAACCTTTCTTTTTGATTGAAACAGAAAAGGGGAGGTGATGTTGGATTTCCCTCTGTATGCTGTGATTACCATTAATGAATATAGAAACTGCTTTGGACCTATAGCAGGGGAGAAATTAGGTATGTGGGAAAACTAAACTGAATACTGGGAGAAAGGAGGCAGAGTCAGAGAGAAGCCATGGAGCTGCTTCTGGAAACAGACATGCTGAAACTTTGCTGGTAGGCCATGACCACATGGTAATTCACAGATTAATGGATATGGGTTAAATTAGTATGTAAGAGTTGGCCAATAAGAAGCTAGAGCTAATGGGCCAAGCAATGATTTAAATAATANGTAGGCTGAAGATGGATGTTCCAATGGTACAGAAGAACTTTGGGTGACTGTCCAGGCAGTGAGAAATCTCTGTCAATTCCAGAGTTTTGGAAGTTGCTTACAATGTACTTCCTGTTAACTTAGGTAATATTATATTCTTCTGGAGACTTTGATGGAGTTGATGAGCAGATGGCTATAGTTATAGTTTTCCTTAATTATGATAAATGATAAAGTAGATATAAATATTCTAACTTCTTACTTGATACCTGTTTTGTTATATGTAATTTTGCTATGTTAAAGTTAAAACCTTTCTTTTTGATTGAAACAGAAAAGGGGAGGTGATGTTGGATTTCCCTCTGTATGCTGTGATTACCATTAATGAATATAGAAACTGCTTTGGACCTATAGCAGGGGAGAAATTAGGTATGTGGGAAAACTAAACTGAATACTGGGAGAAAGGAGGCAGAGTCAGAGAGAAGCCATGGAGCTGCTTCTGGAAACAGACATGCTGAAACTTTGCTGGTAGGCCATGACCACATGGTAATTCACAGATTAATGGATATGGGTTAAATTAGTATGTAAGAGTTGGCCAATAAGAAGCTAGAGCTAATGGGCCAAGCAATGATTTAAATAATACAGTTTCTGTTTAGAGGCTGAGCAGTTGGGAACCAACAAGTGGCCTCTCTACTACAACACATTAGCATTTGGATGTAGACTGTATAAAATTAAAGTTCTATAAGGGAGAAAGAAAACATATTCAGTAACATAAAATAGTCTAAATTTTCTAAGAAAGCAAGTGAGCATTTCAACAGCTATTATGTTAATTTGGGGTGTGTTCAGTTACAAGATAACCACTTCAAATAAATCCCTTTATACAACACAGAAAATCAAAATTTCTTTGGCTAAACATGAAAGTGATTAGAGAGCATCTTTCCATAATGTGGGATGGGATGACTATTTTCAAAAATAACCATTTTAAAATCTTTGATATACTGTTCTTTCTTTGAAGAATTGTAATTAAAATTCTAACATAATCATCATTAGAGATGCATCACCTAGTAACTAATGGGAACATATGTACAGACCCATAGCCAAACATTAGGTAGAGCTCAGAGTATCCTGCAGAAGAGGGAGAGAGAGGAATGTGGGAGTCAGAGAGTTCAAGGACATCAACCCTCAGAATCAAATACACAAGGATCCTAGGAGCTCAGAGACACTGAAATGACAATTAAGCGGTCTGTAAAGGTCTGACCTAGGTCCTCTGCGAACATGCTATGATTGTGTAGCTTGGTGTTTTGTGGGATTTCTACCCATGGGAATAGGATGTCCCTCGCACTTCTGTCTGTTTTGGCAACCCTTTCCCTTCCACTGGGCTGCCTTGCCTAGCCTTAATATGAAGGGGTGTGTTTACTCTCAATGCAACTGGATATGCTATGTTTGATTAATATCACTGGGTGGCCTGTACTTTTCTAAAGGGTGTGGACCTGGGGTAAAGAGGGGCAGAAAGAAACTGGAAGGAGTGAAGGAAAGGGAAACTGCAGTTGGGATATAACATGTAAGAGAATGAACAATAATAAAATATAAAAATAAAAACGTGTCATGAAATTTTCATAAAAAGAAGAAAAGTAATGATGTAGTATTTGTCAAAGCAAATATAATGGATGTTAAAGTCACATAATAAGCCATTAAAAGGCACATGTAGGGGAAGAGATTTGGCCCTTGATTAAGTCTGATCTTCCAGAGTGCCAAGTTTCAATCTTACCACCTACATGGTGGGCCACCAGAGTACCTGACACCAGTGAGCACTGCTTTTATCTAGTACGCAGAAACAGATATAGGCAAAACACCACTGCAAATAAAATAATAGAATAAAATAAATAAAAATCACATATATCAATGGATTGTTCATATGTCTATGAGTACATATATATACATATATGTATGTGCATGTATATATGAAACAAATCATGAAAAAGTCATTCTGACATATTAAGGTGTAAATCTTCACTTAACATAAAAGAGGCATTGGGGTATAATTTAGGGAAATTTTATTTAAGTAAATCCCAATGTAAACTAAGAAATGACTCCACAGAGATCAGCTTTGTCAAGGCTGACAACCTGAGTTTCCATTCCTAGGTCTAGCTTGGTGGAAGAAGGAAACAGGCAACTACTAATTGTCCTCTAAATTCCACACATACACAAATAAATATGTTAATATAATAAAAATTTAAATGTAGTAAAGGTTTTTGTCATATATGAAACAGTATTTATTTATTTAATTTTATTTAATTTTTTAATTCATTTTAGATACCAACCACAGTTTGCCCACCCTCTACTGCTCCTCCTGCCCCCACCTTCCCTGAAGCCACCCTCATCCACTTTTCAAAAAGGGTAAGGCCTCCTATGGGAAGGCTTTAAACCCTGGCACATCAGCTGAGATAGGAGCAAGCTACCCCTCTGCCCACACCCCCTGCAACAAGGCTGAGCAAAGTATCACACCATAGAGGATGGGCTTCACAAAGGCCCATTCATGCACTAGGGATAGCTCCTAGTCCTACTGCTAGGGGTCCTACAAACAGACCAAGATACAAAACTGTCACCCAAATTCAGAGGCATGTTTTGGTCCCATGGGTCTAGAGTCTGTGAGCCCATGCATGTTCAGTTCAACTGTCTCTGTGGGATTTACTCATCATGATCCTGACCCTCTTTGCTCATATAATCTCTCCTTCCTCCCTTCAACTGGACTCCCATAGCTCTGCCTGGTGCTTGGATGTGAATTTCTGCATCTGCTTCCATCAGTTATTGGATGAAGGTTCCATGATGACAGTTTGGGTAGTTATCAATCTGAATACATGGGGAGGACAGTTCAAGCAGCTTCTCCACTATTACTAGGGGTCTTAGTTGGGATCATCCATGTGGATTACTGGGAATTTCCCAAGCATCAGGTTTCTCCTTAACCTCATGTTTCCCTCTTTTGAGATATCTTTTTCCTTGCTCTCCCATACCATCCTTCCCCTATAGACTTTACTGCCTCCCACCCAGTTTATCCAGGAGATCCCATCTGTTTCCCCTTCTCATGTAGATCCATATATCCCTTTTATGGTCCTTCTTGTTACTTAGCTTCTCTGGAGCTTTGGATTCTCATCTGGTTACCCTTTACTTTAAATATAGTATCCATTTAAGAGTGAGTACACAACATATTTGTCTTTCTTGGTCTGGGTTACCTCACTCAGGATGATTGTTTTTCTAGTTCCATCCATTTGCCTGCAAATTTCAAGTTGTTATTGTTTTTTATAGATGAATAATATTTCATTGACTAATATCTATAACCTTTTTTTCATTTTTCAATTTAGGGGCATTTAGGTTGTTTCCAGGTTTCAGCTATTATGAATATTGCTACTATGAACATAGTTGAGCAAATGCCCTTATAGTATGATTGAACATCCTTTGAGTACATGTCCAAGAGTGGTATTGCTGGGTATTGAGGTAGACTGATTACCAATTTTTTGAGAATCTGCTGTACTGATTTCCGAAGTGGCTATATAAGTTCAAACTCCCACCAGCAGTGTAAGAGTGTTTCCTTTACTCCACATCCTTTTCAACATAGGGTATCATCAGTGTTTTTGGTCTTAACCATTCTAATAGGTAAGATGGTATCTCAGAGTCATTTTGATTTGCATTTCCTTGATGACTAAGAATGTAGAACAATTATTTAACTGTCTTTTGGTCATTTGAGATTCTTCTGTTAAGAATTCTCTGTTTAGATTTGTATCCATTTTTTAAATTGGATTATTTGGTAATCTGATGTCCGATTTCTTGAGTTCTTTATATATTTTGGAGATCAGCACTCTGTCAGATGTGGGGTAGGCTGTAGTTTTGTATTATTTACTGTGTTCTTTGCCTTACAGAAGCTTTTAAATTTCAGGAGGTCCCATTTATTGATTGTTGTTCTTAGTGTCCATGCTGCTGGTGATATGTTTTGTTGTGTGGAGATAGGCAGCTTGCTGGTCCCATTCACCTGGCTAGCTTAGACGTGAAATAATCACACAGAAACTGTATTAATTAAATGTGACGAACCGGGTAATCGAGATCGAAGAATAACCGTAACACTTACATATTAATTTAACCCCTTTTTATTAGTCTGTGTATCGCCACGTGGTCATGGCTTACCAGCAAAATTTCAACTTGTCTGACTCTGGCAATGGCTCCATAGTGTCTCCCTGACTCTGCCCTTCTTTCTCCCAGCATCCAGTTCTGTCTTTTCTGCCTCCCTAAGTTCTGCCCTATCAACAGGTCAAGGCAGTTTCTTTATTCATTAACCAATAAAAGCTACACATAGACAGAAGGACCTTCCATACTAATGTTTAGAAATAATCTCCTGGGCCATGCATTCAAGGCTAACTTCTACTTTCTCTTCAATCAGGTTTAGTGTATCTGGAATTATTTTGAGGTCTTTGATCCACTTGGACTTGAGTTTTGTGCATGGTGATAGATATGGATCTATTTTGCAATCTTCTACATGTTAACACCCAAGTATGGAAGCACCATTTTGTGAAAGATATTTTCTTTATTCCATTGTACAGTATTGGCTTCTTTGTCAAAAAATTAGGTGTTCATAAAAAATGGGTCTAAGCTGTATAAGAAAGGTAGGTAAGCATGAGCCTGGAAGCAATTAGCTAAGCAGCTTTCCTCCTTATTTTCTGCCTCAAAGACCTGCATTAATTCCTGCATACACCAACTAAGGAAACACAATGTAATTTTATTTCAATCAAATTACTAAGTATCTTTATGATTACAGTAATTCATCAACTTTGAAATGTTTGCACCTAAAGAATATTTCTGATTTCTTTCAATATAGTTTAATTCATCAATATGTCTGTGTGAACACTTTAGTCTTTACCAGGTGAAATTTTGACTTTATGAATAATGTATTAATTTTTAAAGAGATGATACATTTGACATTGACTTAATCTATCTTTCCATGCTACCTGGACAGTAATGGATATTACTTCAAAAATCTTTAAATTAAAACAAAACTCAGAGTTTCCCTCATATTATGTACTTCATAGCTGATATATTAAAATGTACTTAAATAATGCATATAAAACTGTAGAGAAAAATTTATAAATATTTAATAAAGAATGTAAATCAGTGTTATATGCCTATGAAACACAAAATGTAGTAATTAAGTTTTAAAATTTATTTATTCCCAAATCCTTTTCAAGTAAAATAATTACTGAAGGCATTTATTACACACCAAAAATAAATAATCTTTTGCTTCTGTTCTAGGTAATTATGTTCATTCTATAAATGATAGCCATATTTGACTCCTGGCTTATCAAACAATTTAATAATCAATTCTTAAAAACTTTTAAGAAAGTTTTTAGGTGCCCTAAATAGATGCAACAATATACATAAACTGTGTTTTTTGATTGTTTTGTTTCTAGAATAAATTATTCTGAACTATGTTCATGCATCCACTTATACTGACCTGTGCAAAATTTGTTTTAACTACAAATCCTATTTGAGACTCAGCTTTCTTCTTGCCAACTACAGCATTTCACAAGTAGGTTACTTCCAAGATTCAAATTATCTATACTGATTCCTTGATAATTTTCTGGCATGACATAAATGATTAACAGCAGAGTTTCCTGTTCCAAGTTTGTTTCAGGGGGAGGCCACTTGTTCATCCCAGCCACCCATCTAGCTTAGCCCCACAATAACCATAAAAAACTGTATTAATTGAATCACTGCTTGGCCCATTAGCTCTAACTTCTAAGAGTTACATCTTAATTTAACCCATATCTAGTAATCTGTGTGTTGCCAAGTGGCAGTGGCTTAATGGCAAAGCACATCTATCCCCAGTGGCAGATCCATGGCATCTCTCACTCTGCCTTTCTTCCTCCCAGAATCCAGTTCTGTCTTCCCAGCCTACCTAAGTTCTGCCCTATCAACAGGCCAAGACAGTTTCTTTATTCATTAACCAATGAAAGCAACACAACAGAAGGACCTCCCATACCACAAGTTTGTTCTAACAATCTCTTTCCACCCTTAGACATACCTAGTGATTCAAAATCCTGCAAAACAAAGAGGGGTTATAAATAAGGATAAAGAAAAGAGAAGAACAAAAACTTTGCCTGCAGTTCTATTGTAATTATATTTTAATTAGGCATCATTTCAATGCTATTAAACATGCAATTGTATTTTCCTTTGATTTTAAAATTTTGACAGGATAATATTTAAAGGCAACAGCAATAAAAGCATTTTGAAACATTTTTTTCTATTACTTTCAAGAAACAGTAAACACTTATTTTATATTCATTTCTCATTTCAGGCTGGAAAATAAAATGAGATTTGAGATGTCAGAATTTACTAATCACCTACTTTACAAATAAAGCCCTTTATGCATTCTGATAGAGGCTGTTCACACAAGTGTGTGTCTAACTATCTTGTGGGGATGCTTTTTGTTTGTGTAAATGTGTATGGACATATCAATGATGAATTTCTGTTAGAAACTGAAGATAAAATATCAATTCAGAAAAGCCCCTTTCTATTAGTCTAATTTAACACATAAATAAACAATTCTTATTTTCTCCAACCCATAATGAGAGAGAATAGAGCTCTTATTATCCAGAGTCTATGTCCACTTAGCTTGATATACATGTCATTATCAAAATAACAGGAAATTATACTTAAGTCCAGAACTACCTTAGGTTTTGTTATAGTTTGAGTAAAAACGGTGTCTAACGCTTAGAAACTAGCATTCAGTAGTGCAGCAGGCATGTGTTTGTGTCTCTGTCTAAGCCTTTTACATAGATTTGCAGAGCACAGTAACAAAGGAAAAGCCTCTGGGATACAGTTATGTTTTTACTGACATGGTGAACTATGCAGCATCCACAATGTTCTTGCCCAGTGTAGATCCCCTTAATGCTTTTTAGAGAGCTTATTTCTTCTCATCACAATAGACTACAGTCCTTTGTCAAAAAAATAGTATTGGGACAAGTTCTCTTTAAAAGGGCTTAAAATTATGAATGTTATTTTCTTCTTAATCATTGATGCTTGATTCGCAATGAGACTTTACCTCAGTTTGGTTTCTGCTACTACAATGAAAGACTGCGATCAAAAACAACTTGGGAAGGAAAGGGTTTATCTCATCTTACAGTTTATAGGCAATCCATCATTAAGGAAAGCCAAAATAGGGACTGGAGGGAGGAACTTGAGGAAGAAAGCAAGCAGGAGTGCGGCATACTTGTTTGCTTCTTGTCTAGGTAAAAAAAATAAAAAAGAAACATATTAGACTGGGAAACTCTACCTCAATTAGCAATCAAGAAATTGCCCCCACAACATTCCTATGACTAATCTGAAGATGAAAATTCATCATCCTGTGTGGGTCAAGTTGGAACAATTACTAGTAACTTTGGGGCTCTACTGGACATGTGATTTGAAACAATTGTTTTGATAATAGAAAAATATTAAATGTTTAAAATAAAATCAGATTATGTATAATAAGTGTATAAATTTTCTTCACCAACCAATTCTTTTATAATAGACACTTGCCCTAATAAATTCTTTGATCATGAGTTAATGTTTTTTTTTTCAAGTAGGATTTTTCTATATAGGCTCTGTTGTTCTAGAGCTCACTGTATTATACAGCCTCATCTTAACTTTGAAATTGGAGTTGACCTCCGGCCTTACTCTCCAGGTAATGGGATTTAGAGGTGTATGCCATCAGTTAATTATTACTTCTTGAATTTCATATTCATCAGACCCAACTAACTTTTCAACAATGTGAAATTAAAAGCAAATAAATATTCCACACTTTCTTTATCCATTCTTCCATTGAGGGGCATCTAGGTTGTTTCCATGTTCTGGCTATTACAAGTAATGCTGCTATGAACATAGTTGAATAAATGCTTTTG
>LOEQ01004756.1:3380-14092 GCA_001685075.1 Bramus lutescens | reverse complement strand
CTATCTATCTATCTATCTATCTATCTATCTATCTATCTATTTATCATCTATCTAGTCTGGCAACAAAATATATAGAGATGCTGTAGAGGTGAATCAGCAGTTAAGAGCACTGGCTGATCTTCCAGAGAACCCAGATTTTATTCCAAGCTCCCACAAGGTGACTCACAACTATCTGTGACTCCAGTTGATACAATGCATCCTTCTGACCTCCATGGTTGCTAGTTATGCACATGATGCACATATAAACATATATGTAAATATTCATAAAATAAAAACATATTATTGGTATATCATACACATATATGAGATATACAAACATATAGACACAGAACCAGTAGTGGCAAGATGCTCAGTGGTCAGACCACTTCCCAGATAGCACAAAACCCTAGGTTTAAATTCTCAGTACCCATATAAATATGGCCATGCTTGCTGTAATCTTATTTTTGGATGTGAGAGATGAAAACACACTAATCAATAGAGTTTTCTTTTCAGCTAGCCTAACCTAAAAAGGTGAGCCTCAGATTCAATGACAGTTGTTTTACTCAAGGCGTTAAAGTGAAAAAAGCAGCAGATAAAGATAGACACCCAATGTCTTTCTCTGGACATCTCAATCCAAGCCTACAACATATAATGACTGTAGACATACACTGCACCATAAAGACACAAAATGTTATCACCAAATTTACTGATGTAGAACATTAGATGCAATGACAACTATCTCATGATCAAGATTATTTTCTGTGCTTGGTACATAGGGCATCTCCCAAAACATCCTTCTCAGCTTGTTGCATGCTGGGAAATGTGGTCAATTAGCCCATCATGAAATTCCACTTCTCTACATGATTTCAGGTTGAAGTAATCTGAAAACCTGCTGTACATATTTTGACTTAAACCTTTAAATATCTAGATTTAGCAAGACAAGAAAAAGATAAGAAATCCTACATAGACAGCAGGGTTTAACAATATAAGACTCAGGTATTCATGGGTAATTCACCACATTTGTATACTTCTTTCTATAAAGTATTTCTGAGAATTCTGGAAAAGATGACAAAGTTGTTTTCCACTGTAAGTCACTCAAAGCCACATGACTGAGATACCTGTCATTCTCCTGAATGTTTGCTCATCCAGAAAGTGGATTTCTAGTTGATTTGACTTAATTGATGTATGCCAGAATTTACAGCAAGAAATTGTGTATTTGAAACTTATTCATTGGCCAGCTAAACTATGTCTTTTGAAACAAAGGGGACAATGCCCCCCTCTATGTATTGGATTCAATTGTTAGGATATTCCCCAAGCAAGGTGGCTTTAATTCTACTATAATCTTAAAATATGAAGTTACTAGTAAAAGTTTCTGTGTTTCTATTTCTCTGCAACAATTTGATAGCTGTATATTTTAATTATTTTCTAGGGACAATGAATTTTCTGCTTTATGAAGCTAAATAGTTTATTTCTGGATTAAACTGTTTCTCAAAGAACTTTGCAAATTTTCTAGGATCCTTGCTTATAATGCTTCTAGCTAGTATTAAGAATAAATACCTTTACTTATTAAAATCCCAGTTGTCATCAAGGTTTCAACCTACAAACAGTTTATTTAGGTACAGCTAATAAAAATTTCAGACTTTATATGTAAAGCATGTTATTTATTATGTTATATATATATAGCATCCATTATTTACGTTTGTATGCTATTGATATAGTGTGTGAGTTACATAAACATTATTTCACTATTTCAATTTACACATCCAACATCCTGAAAATCTTTTCTGTGCCCTATTATGATTTGTCTTTCTTTCTACTGGTTTTGTTAGTCATTAATTCATCTTCAAAGCAACTAGTGATCTATTTTCCATTGCCATAGGTAACTCACTATGTTTTGCAAACCATTGCATGAAGAGAGCCATAATATACAGCCAATGTTTTTATCACTCTTCTAAAATTAATTTTCCACTTTATTATTGTGTGTAGATGATATGCCTATGAGAATGTTTGAATGGCACTGAATACATGCAGAGGATGGAGGATATTTTTGTGCAGTTGGTTTTCTCATCCCACTCTTACATGGACTCGAGGACTAAATTCAGGTTTTCAGTATTAAATGGAAGGTACTTTAGCTACTATCTTCCTGACCCATATATCACTCTTTATTGAAAATAATTATTTGAGAATTATCCATGTTGGTTTAAAGAGTAAAAAGTTCATTTTTTTCTTTACTGGTCAATACTAATGAATGGCATATCAGAGTTATTAAAACATCACACTAAGATGGGTGAGCACTGGGTTATTTCTAGTTTAATATATTCTAAATAAATATGTTATGAATATACTCAGTGAACATATTTTTATACAATACTTTCAATTTTCTGGGGACTATATGCTTAGGTTGAAAGCCTCCATCATAAGGGATACATAGGTTTACCTGCAATGAAGCTGCCAATCTGTTTCCCAATGTGGTTATAGACTTGAATGCTACCACCACACATAAGGTAATTACAGAGACTCCCAAGCAGCCATAAAACTTAGTGGCTGAAAAGAGTGGTAGAGGGAAATTTCATAACTTAAAATCTCTTCTTCAGCTGAGGTTTTGACATAAAGCCAATATGTGTCTTGATGAGTTAGGTAAGAGACCATGTGTGTCATAAAGCTCCCTGCTAGCCCCAGAACAGCTCTTGATTCTTATTTCTCAAGAATTACAACCTGGTCCAGATGTCTTAGGGTTAGTGACAAAAGCAGAGCAGGTTCAAAATACAGAACAGTGTTAAGAGAAACTCTTTTGTGCATTCAGCTTATAATATAATTAATGTTAGAAATCTAACTTGGATTTTTTGAATAAATAAGTGGAGAATGTAATTACAAAGAGGGATACTCACTGTAGGTAAACACATTAAGAAAGTATAATGTTGAGGTGAAGATTGGCCCAGTCATTAAGAGTGCTTATTGCTTTTGCTGAGGATCAGGGATCAGTTCTCAGCACCCACATAGACTCTCAGTGCCATCTGTGATTGAGTTTCACAGGAACTAATGCCTTTTTCTGATACCCTTGGATACAGTAGGCATAAAGTGTATGCAGCCAGATAAAATCACTCAGACACATATAGTAAAATAAAGAAATTTATTTTAGAAAACAGTACAATATTGAGAACATAGCTTTAATAACTTTGCTTTGCTAATCTAGCATCAGTAGCTTTTAATATCATGATTTTAAAATGCTCTTTGTGTTGATTCTGATTTAGACTAAGATTCATAATTCTCTGATTAGAATAAAGGTTATGATTTATATATTTGATTTGACTTTGTTCTTTTGGTTTTAGCAAAAAGTCTTGTCTTCCCAGGGCAGCCTAACACTCATTATGTAGCCCTGGTTGGCCTCAAACTCCCAAGCAATCTAGCAATCTAACTACCTCACCCTCCTCAGTGTTGGGATTACAGACATGTCATCATGTCAAGCCTGGAAGAAGCCATTAAATTAGTTGTTCCCAGCTACAGAAATGCAGATTCTATATATCTTTATTTCAGACAATTTCGTTTACATAGAATGTCAAGCCTGAACATGGCCGATCAGTTTCCTTTATTGTTGTTGTTGCTGATATTATGTGGTTTGCTTCATTATCTGATGGTTTACTGTAATTATCTGCTTGTATATCTCTAAGCTATATTTCTGAATTCTGTATGATCATTTTTTACCATGCTTTTAAACTCTGTATCCACTGCAGAGTGGCATTTTCCTTTCTCGTGTCTGCTGTAATTGAGTGTCATAGACAGAATTGTAGTTCTGTCTTACAGAGAAATCTGACGCTATCATTTCTGAAATAATTTTTGTAAGTTTCTCTTGATGTTAGAGCATATAGAAAAGGTAGCTCAGGGGTCAAAAGCAAAACCTAAAAAATATTTTGTTATTCAAGTTATTTGTTATAAAACATTTTTATAACAAATATCTATAAGATCCCCTACATATTCCGGTATCACAGTAGATGTCCTAGATATTCCTGTATCATGATAGGTCCCTTACATTTCCCTGTATCATGGTAGAACCTCCATATATCGCTGCATCATGGTAGGCCCCCAATCTCTCCACAACAGAAAAGGTTATCTAAAATCACCTGACCAGTCTAGAATGATAACTAGCACCCATGGGCATAGTTTCTTTTGGGAACATAACAAACACGGTTTCTTCATCAGTAGAAAGTAAACATTAATGTCTCAGAGTAACTTACTATGTTAAATCGCCAATCCGTTTACTGTTTTGGTTTCCAAGATAGGTTATATCTCCTCGCCTGTATTTTTATTCATTTATATCTGCAAACCGAAGACTACCAGAAGAACTTCAGAAATGAAAAAAAACCCTCCTAATTACACTTTTATGTTGGTAAATTTGCTGTTCGTTCCAGTTCAAGCTTTAAAAGCAGCCCTCTTCTGACTTAGCCTACATTTGGGTTATTCTTCATTGTGGCATATTGCCTACTATGAAGTGACAAAGTGAGATAGGAAATAATTTATTGTTTTAATTATACCATTTACGATTGATGTTTTATATACAAAAATATTTGCCACCTTCAGCATAGCAGTAAATTAAAATGTCAGTTGTCAGCTTAATCAGCAAGCCCCAGGCACTAAGGTGGACAGTTACTAAGGAAGAGCATCCGAGATTGACACCTGATTCCCATGTGCACATCTGCACCCACAGAAATGTAAAAGCACAGACACACTGCATTAATAAGTTTAAAAATTAAAAAGATGTCAGTTTGTTATCTTTAAGACAGAATAAACAGACATGCACGTGGAGTTTGGAACATGGAACAACAGCTTAGGGCTTTTAATAGGAGTCGATAGAAATTCAAAGTATCAATGTGCTTCAGTATTTAGTGGTAAAGATCAGTATTTGTGCCTATTTAGTATACTACATACACTTCAAACTATACATTGAGTAAATGCATTTCAAGGGGCAGATTCACTTAATGTTTTCCATATATTTGGTGGTTTAAGATGAATTAATAAGTAATATCAGTGTGGAAAACAAAGCAAGTTTGGAGAAACAAAAGGTATCTGCTGGTTGGCTAATTAAAACAAAGATGCTTGCTGTTCTGCATACACTTGTCTTCATCTACCAAATATCTATCCACTATTCATTTTCCCCCAGCAGAAGCAGTGTTCTTTTGAAAGTTTAAGACTAAGTATAGCTTAAAAAACATGTGTGTGGTTTTATCTACATTTTAGCTTAAGAATCAGATTTACCCCACATTACTTTAATTAAATTGTGTGAAGGTTTTGAATTATCATGGCATTCTTAGTATGTACTTAAAATTCCAACAGAATAGTGTAATGCAGAGTTGTGCCAACCTTTGAAATAATAGGGAAAGCCAAGTTTGAATTTCTGAGATTGGTTTTTATCGTTGTTTCATTTAACTAAAGGAGAAACAATAGATCTAATTATGCTAATGGTACTGTAGCTAGAATGTTTAAATTCACTTTTATAATAAATAAGCATACTTTAAACATGGCACTACTAATGCAAAGATAACTATTCATGATATTGTTTGTTTCTTATTCAGGTAAGCTTTCTACATTCTTTTCAGCAACCTAATTTGTCTCATTATATTTCCCTTGTTCTTTGCCCTACAAAGCAATTAGTAAAATTAAATTCAAGAGTTGGAGAAATGGTTCAGCCATTAAAGGCTCTCAACCAAAACCAAAAAAATAAAATTTGGAAGTTTCTTACATTTAAAAACTGTTGATTTTGTAAAACGTACTATGCAGAAATTACTGGGAGGAGACTAACTTTATACAGGTGAAAATATACGCTCATTGCTGATAAAGACTTGTACAAATGTGCAGGTTCATTACAGCTAAAGACAGTTAATTAACAGCTCAACAGTTTGCCAACCATAATGTATGATCAATAATATAATAAATGCTTAATTAATGTGGTGAAGTACACGTTGTAGAGATGATGAAGTTGTAAACACATGCAGAATGAAATCTTTTCAGCAAAATTTAAAATTGTTGGGCTATATTCAATTATTCACTTTTGTGTGAGGCCCAATGGCAACAATTTATGCATGCCAGTCAATAGGCCCTGAAATCCCATTTTTATGGGCACCATTGTCTCAATAAAATAGAGATTGTACTATGTGCTTATAAAACAGATTAAATGAATTGTAGGTAGGATTGAGGATTGGAAGCGAGTTTTGAAAGTTTCTAATGCGTGCGTGGAGAAGGAAAATGAGTAACAGAGAGATAAGTGAACACAAATGCTCAGTTGCTTAAGAGCTTAAGCAAAATTGCCATCATAAATGTATAATGAATGTAATTATAGAGAGTATGAGGCTTTGTTCAGTAGCGCATGCCAGCCTGAGGAGAATAAAAGATGTCTCAGTGGGTCAGCATTGGGGTACTGGCTTGGATGCAGCAGTAGGAAAGGGGAATGAGTAACTGGGAGCCATAGCAAAAAGGCGATGAGATGATTAATCATGAGAAGGTCCAGATTGACCTGGGAAAGGACTAAGCCAGAAAGATTATATTCTAATAAACCTAGAATATTTCAACTGATTAAAGATTAGAGGTGAGGGTAGCAGAAGGTCTGACAGTGTGAAAAGTAGAAGAATAAGATTCTGACTGAATGTGTGATAACATCAGAATTTTGGAATATGATTTATTAAGATATATTCAATTAAATACATGCATGAGAAAAAGAAAAAAAGCTCTTGCCTTTTCTAACAATTGGATTTATAAATAAAAGTAAAAAGTATATCTGGAAAAGATAAACAAATAGAAATTTTTATTTATTTTCATTGTCAGTAGATCATGAAGCTGCTGAGTTTTAGGTAAAGACCCCAAATAGAATTATTAGTAGCTTCACAATTAAGTTAAGGTAATTAAGATAATTTCAAAAAATAATCACTGTTTAAGATTCATTTTTAATCCCAGTTGTGAGCTGATTCATAGATAGTTGCTATAACTACATTGATCTTGCCTTAAATCCAGACAGAGACATAAGCATACCAGTCATTTAAATGGTCAATTGTTTCACCCTACAAAGATTGTGAAGTACAAAATTTTGTTTTTTCTTGAGTTATACTGAGGAGTATTGTAAATAACCTGAGTCTAAATAATATAAATAAATGTGTAAATAGTATGTGCCATCAGGACAACTGCACTAATGCTTTTGAAGAGTGAAATCAATGAAAAAGAACAGAAACACAAAGCCAAATGCATTTCTGGACTCTCAAGTTAAAAAAAAAAAAGAATAAGTAAGCCAGTGGAAAGAAACAAGTTGAAAAGAAACTTTCTAAATCTATCAAATTTCTTTGGAGGCCTCAACTTTAGACAGAGAATGATGACACATAGGAAATGTTGGGAAGAAGAGAATAAGGTCTTCCCCAAGGAAGAGCCCCAATGAGGTATCCAATACCAAATGGACAACTCTGCATGAGATCAGGCACATACAGGTAATATTAGAAGAACTGAAAAGGCTGTATTTATGTTTTTAGGAAAGCATACATTATATTAATGAAATATAAATATTTAACAGGTTATCAACCACAAGGAGAAATTATAACAAAAAACAAAAATAAAATTTCATTTCTATCAAGTACCAGCAGGTTTTCCCCAATGTCCTGTGATTCAGGGGACACACACACTCGAGTGTGAGTGTGTATATACATATATGTATACTATGTATATGTATGTATGCAAATATAGTGAATAAACAAGTAAATAGGTATACTATATATTTATACTATACATATTTATACTATATATGTATACTATGTATATGTATACATATATGTAGTGTGTGTGTGTGTGTAAACAAGTAAAGAAAAAATCATGCATTTGAAAGATAGCAACAGAAAAAGAAAGCAATGGGTTGATATTTGAGAGGGGATAGAGAAAGAAAAGCAGAGAAGAACTGATTTTATAATTTCAAAGATTATAAAATTATTATTAAAGATACTTTGTAGCACATTTTAGAAAACTTTTAGAAATTTTTATGCATGTATGTTTGATCAAATCTGCCCTGTCTTTGCTCCCCGACAATTCCTCTTTCATTCTCTTCACCAGGTACAGTTGTTCCTTTCCAACTTCATATTCTGGCTCTCTTTCTCCGTCCGTTCGTCCGTCCGTCAATCCGTCCGTCCGTCCATCCGTCTGTCCGTCCGTCCCTCCCTCCCTCCCTCCCTCCCTCCTTCCTTCCCCCTCCAAAGCCATTAGATCCAATTAGTGCTGCCCATAGCTGCATGGGTATTGGACTATCTCCTGGAGACCAACCCTGGAGAAAACATAGTTTGCCTCCATAGCAGTTGTCAATTATCAAAAGCTCCTCAGATGGCTGTGAACATGGTGAGCTCTTGTTCCATCTATACCGGGATTTCGGCTGGCTTACTTTTGTTATGGCTCAATTGCCCTTGGGCAGGCCTTGTGCAGCAGTGGTCTCATGTCTAGAAAATATTATTTGATGCAGCTATTACTCCTTCTGGATTTTAACAGTAATTTTGCATCTCCTCTTCCACAATCATCCCTGAGTTTTAGGGAAAATGGATGGTGATATGGATGCTCACTTAGAACTTTGTAACCCACAGTCTCTTATTCTCTGCACTCTGACTACTTATAGGTCTCGATATTAACTACTACGTATTATGATTAATCTCTGCATGATATTTCTCTGATGGACGTTGAAAGATAGATTAATCTGAGTTTAAAGATAAGGAATTAAGAGGTAGATAATTATTATGTTAATTTATTGGAATGATATCATTATATTCTCCCCCAGGACTATGACCTAGCCAGTCATGTGGTTTCGGCCCAGATAACAATTCTAGGTATGAGTTCCATCTTCTGTAGCAGGCTTTAAATTTAATCAGACTTAAAACCATCCACCCGTCATTGATTTATTCCCATAACACTGTGTCAGTATTGCAGCAGTGAGAACATTTTACCAATTGTTATAGAAGCCCATAGGGTTCACTGGTAGATGCGTGTTAGCATAAATAGAACCTTAGAACACTATGATAGCTAAGTAGGGATGGAGACTCCATTTTAATACCAGCTTGATTTTTCTATGTCTCATGACTCAGATATGTAGTATCTTGAGCAATAGGGTCTCTCTACAATGGTGAAACCTGTAAGGTTTGAGTGACTGGACCATGGGAACATACTGACAACAACAAGACAAGAGATAACACAACCTGGCACTGGGCTTTGTATTTGACAGTCTGACATGTCTGAAAATATCCCCCCATTATCAGGTAAACCCCATTTAAACTCCTTTTATGGGGATATATATTTAGGCAGCTTCTCCAATAGTAGGTTTCCATATTAGACTTTGAAAAGATTTTGGGTTAGTTATACGCCTCCATACTTAAACCTTTATCATGTCTTCCTATACTCTATTCAGTTTAACCCTTTCTGTTCAGTTACTCGTTCTTCTTCTCCACCCTTTATAAAGAATGCATTCTACTCTCCTTCTTGAACCCATGGTCTCTTACACCATGACTCCTTAATGGTTTCTTGTCTTCTATCAGTACTCAAATTTAAATACATACATAGACATAGATTTCAAAGGCATCTTCATGTGAGAGAGAACATGGAATGTTTCTTTGTTTTTTTTTTCTTTATTGGTCACAGTTAATTTACTCAGGGTGATTATTTCTAGATCCATTCATTGGCCTTGTTTTTCACAATTATTGACATTTTAAATATGTGTTTTCATGACCATCTGTGATCTTTGTGTTCTATCTTCATATTAATAGAATCCTTTCTACTTGATTATAATACAATAATATAAGCCTTATGAATCATATTCTTTTCTTTCTTTGCTCTTTTCTTTGACTTAAAATAATACCCAGAAGACACTTATTTGTTCTTTGACAAAGACAATGTTAATCACACTATTATTAAAGTCAACAACTTTCCCAATTAGCACCACTTAACGTTCACATGACACCTCTGTATTTAAACATTTACACACTACATTTACATGCTACAACTTTAATTATATTTATAAAATATTTATTTGCACTTTAATTTTTTTGTCCATTTTAGGCTTTATCTTGGAAAGCATGAAAAAAATCAGAAAATTTGACAAAGCCAAAATTGTAAGACATCCACTGAAGCTATAGGCAAACTCACTGTTCATTTTGTTTCATATTATTGATGCTGAGGATGGAACCCAAGACCTCTTACATGCAGGACAAGTGTTGTTCTTTGGAGCCATGCCTGTACCCCAAACCCATATAAAGTCTTACAGAGTTAATATTTTGCCACAAGGATGTCGGTTTTATGAACCATCCTTAGACTAAATATGGTATTTAATGGCATGTCTTATATTTTCTGATTCTAAATTAATTTGAAAATCATGTTTGCTGACAAGATTACAATTTGTCATTAAGTGTTTACTTACTGAAGCCCATTAATCTCTTCCTATGCTATGACGCTGCAATTGTAATTGTATCAGAGGCTAAATAATTGATGTTGCTAAACATTAGATGAAATGTTATTTATTTTACCTTCAGAATTGAAATAGGATTGGATGTCAACCTGTTACAATATGTTACTAAATTTAAGACATTTGTTACAATGTAAACATTGTTACAGATAAAAGAATTTAAATTAGGATAAGAAATTACTATACTTAGAAGCAGAAAGGAAAGAAAGAAGGGAGGGAAAGAAGGAGGGAGAGAAGGAAGGAAGGAAGGAAGGAAGGAAGGAAGGAAGGAAGG